>APFE030013217.1:138442-166099 GCA_000404065.3 Pinus taeda
AGAATTATTCATTTTATTTTTAAGACCGATTATTTCAAAAGGTTTTAAGATGTTTTGTTTATTTCCGAACCTTTAGAAGAGTGATGGATTAATACCAATTTAATCTAAAAGGGACCCATTTCAAATTATAATTTTCTAAAGTAACATTTTTTGAAATGGGGGGTTGTTGTATAGGACAGCAATTGGTGATTCGCTGGAAGAAACAGTTATCTCTGAAAAAGTTATTGAAATTTTTTGAACTTTCTTTACATAGATACCTTATCAAAAAGGAAAGTTCTAATATAACTAAGTATACACACATTCTGAATATAATAAAGGCATGTTTTTGCTAATTCTTTCTCTTGTTAAAACCAAATACATTCTAAGTTTTGAATTGACCTTTATTGGTTGATAATGATAAAACAAGACACTTTTCCAACTTAGCCTTTTTAGTTGACTCCTTTGTCACAGGTAGAGCCTCTGCTGCCAGCAAACGTTCATAGTTTCAACAGGGATACCTTTTAACCATTTGATTGTTCACGACCCCTTCCATCTTAGAGTATGATTAAAAGAATGAATTCAAAACATGTTTTTTTTTCATATTTTGTATTTCTTTTCTTTTCCATTTTTTGTAAGATAAAAAACCATTGTCCTGGTTTGGTTGCCAGCTGATTTGACAATGCCATTCACTGGTTGTAATCTAATCGAACAAGCTAGCTCGTGATGAGACTCCTTGTCTTATAATTATAAGCCATTACCATGTTTTGGTATGCAGTGTTGGTAATGTTGGTCAGATTATTTCCAAATGATCATGGTAAGAAGGCTTGTAATAATACCCCTTATCTTTATATCAGATATTTTAGAATTACACTATGAGTAATCATATACTTGAATGAATGGGATGAACAATTTTCTCCTTAAGTTAAGATGGATGACAAGGTAAAAGTTGAGGATGCTAAGATTAAATCAGTCTCTGTTTTGATATTTGTAACCCTTTTGTGGCCAATTTGAAAACATTAAAATGATTTACAGTAGTTCTAAATCTCAAGAGGATTTTCACAAAAATAAAATGGGGTTTTCAGAATGTTAATATACCTAATTTCCTAGAAATTGTTCCTTTTGTTTAAGATTTCTATTTTACAAAGGTAAATATTAAAAATACTTCTTCTGAGCAACATTTCGATATAGCAAAGGCCAATAGAAGCTATTTTACAACTTTATTTCCTAATGGTTCTAAATATTGCTAATCCTGCTGAATTTAAAAGAGAAGGGGTTACCTCCTCAATTGAAGAATTTCTTTAAGATGAGGCCATTAACAGGAAGAGAGTCCTTCTTTCCTGATAGATCTTGTAATATGAATTTTGAATGGCCTATATTCTCGCTGATCTGAAATGGTCCAAGCCACATCTTTTGGAATTTGGTGTGTTTACCTTTATCCTCATGTGCTTTGTCCCATTTTAGAACTAGATCACCAACCTGCAACTGTTTAGAACTAGACGAAGCTGAATCAAATGATAACTTGATTATCTATTGATGTTTATCATGAGTAATTTTGGCATTTTCTCTTTCTTCCTCTAATTTTAAAATTTGATCATGTCTAAGTTGGATAGAAGAAGAGGGTCTTTCTTTAATAAACTGAACTAGGGCTACAGAAGGAAGCGCTAAATTGGTCGGTAGTACTGTTTCTTTCCCGTAGACAAGGTTGAATGGGGAAGTACCTATACAGGCCTTCTACATTATTCTATCAGCCCATAGTGTGAATACTAAAGATTTGTGCCAGTTTTTATGATTTTGTTCGATAGTTTTCTTAATGATTTTGAGTAGATTTTTATTGGTAGATTCTGCCAGGCCATTACCCCGGGGATAGTAATTTGCAGAATATTTTAATTTAAATCCTCTTTTGATAGAAAACTCAAACATGGCATTTCCAGAAAAATAAGATGCATTATAATAAACAAGAGCATTTGGGACACCAAACCTGGTAATGATGAACTGGTCTATGAATTCTATAATTCCTTTAGAGTTTGTTGTCTTTAATGGAATTGCTTCAACCCACTTGGTAAAGTAATCAGTAGCAGTAAGGATATACTTACGTTGTTTGGAGGATTGTGGAGTTATCTCTCCAATGATGTCTAGTCCCCATTGTTCAAAAGGTTGATCGATATTAACTAGTTGCAAAGGAAAAGTTGGTTTCCTTTGTCTTCCACTGGAGACTTGACAACTTCGGCATTTCCTTACATACTCATGGGTATCTCTAAATAAGGTGGGCCAGTAATATCCAGCATGGATGATTTTATGAGCTATTGTGTCAGCTCCAAAATGTTGTCCAGCTGGTCCATCGTGTAGCTCTTGCAAAACATTTTGTGCTTCAGGTTTCTCTAGGCATCTTAATAAAACTGAATTGTAGTTTTGCCTAAAAAGTACATCATCGATGATAATGAAGTTTTTTGACTTTAATCTAATAGCCCGTTTGTTTTTATAAGAAAGATTAGGAGGTGCATGCCCATTTTTCAAATAAAATATTAAATCTGCATATTGAGATTCAGAATCAGTAATACTTATCTGGTTGATTTCTTCAATATGATTTGTATCACCTGATTCGGGAATGTTGGATGCTCCTGCTAATAACCTGCAAAAACCTTGGCCTTTAACAATCTTTGCTGGCTTGATTTCCAAGTCATATTCTTGAAGTGTTATAACCCAATTTTCCCTTTTTTCACCTAATTCTCTTTGGATCAGTAATTGCCTTACTGAAGAAAAAGGAACTACTACTTTTGTATGGGCTTTTAGAAGGAAGGGCCTGTAGTATTTGATGGCTTTATACACAGCAAATGCTTGCTTTTCAACTTCGGAGTAATTTAGTTCTGCACCCTGAAAATTTGAACTAAAGAATGAAATTGGTGCTTCCAAGTTGTGATCGTTGATTTGAGTGAGTACCGTTGCATAAGATAAATCGGATGCGATAGTGTACAATGTGAAATGATTAGAAAAATTAGGAGTGTTTAAAGCGAGGGCATTGATTATTGATTGCTTGATTAAATCAAATGCTTCTTTTTCCACAACCCCCCATCTAAACATTGAATTTTTCTTAATCATGGTTTGTAATGGTAAAATGATATGAGAAAAATCGGGAACAAATCTTTTGACAAAGTTGATCTGACCTAAAAATGACTGCATAGATTTTTTGTTATGAGGAAATGGGATTTCAGAAATTTCTTTAATCCTGTCGGGATCAATATAAATACCATCTTTGCAAACAATAAAGCCCAAGAGCTTTCCTTGATCTAGAGCAAAGAAGGATTTTTTGGGATTAAGTGAAATACCATACCTTCTACAACGTTCAAAGATTTGATTCAAATCATGTAAATGGTTAGATCTCTTTTTAGAAAATACAGTGATATCATCTAAGTAGACGACTACTGTTTTGTTGATCAATCCTTTGAAAGCTATATCCATTTCTCTTTGGAATGTAGCTCCTGCGTTAATAAGTCAAAAAGGCATTTTCTGATAGGCGTAGGTTCCTCATTTTGTTCTGAAAGTAGTTTTGAGTCTGTCATCAGGATGAACCAGAAATTGGTTGTATCCTGAAAAACTGTCTAGAAAGGACATTAGATCAGAACCTGCTACTGAATGGAGTATTTTCTCCATGGTAGGTAATGGGAAATTATCTTTTTGACTTTCCTTATTCAGATTTCTGAAATCTATACAAATCTTGATGTCACCATTCTTCTTCCTAACAGGCACCATGTTGGAGACCCAGTTTGAGTGCCGCACAGGAAAAATAATCTTTGCTTTTAAGAGTTTATTGAGTTCTAATTTTATCTGACTCTCTAAGTTGGATGTATTTTCCTCAATTTTTGTTGAACTGGTTTTTGTTCAGGTAGCATTGGAATGGTATGTTGTATGATAGATGTATCATATGTTTTTAAATCATCATACTTCCAAGCGAAGACATGTTTATTTTTTCTTAATAATCTAATAAATGCTATTCTTTCCTGTTCAGAAAGTCCTAATCCTAAATTGATATTTTGAGGGTTCTACTCAGTACAAATATTTATCAATTCAAACCTTAAGGTAGAACTTTGGAGTTTTGAATTGGTTACATGTTTGAACCTGTCTTTAATGTCATAGAGATCTTCAAGTTTAACCACAGGTCTTGGTATGGAGTTTTCCTCTGGCTTTTCTTTCATCTGAAGATCATGATCACTTTCATCAATGATCTGATCGTTATAGGATTTGTCGGAAGTTAAGAAATGTAGAATGTCTTCATCATGGTTGAATACTCTCCAATTGGTGATATTGTTGGGAATTGATGGCCTAAAGGTCAACTCTACTGAAAATCTATGTAGACTAAAATCTTCAGAAGGCAGGAGTTTAGAAGCAACATTGGCCAACAGGTCAGCTACTGCATTCTGGGATCTGAGAATAGGTAAAATATTGAATGCTAAGAAATGAGATAAAAGTTCCTGGACTAAAGACTAGTAGTGTTTGAGGTGATTAGAGAGACAATGGATTGTATTTCGAACTTGTTTTATAACAATCTCTGAATCGCCGAACACTTTTAAATATTGAACTTTCAAGCCGATAGCTTTGTATAATCCTTGGACCAAGGCTTCATACTCAGTTGTATTATTAGTGAATTCGAATTCTAATCTACAAGAAAGCATTGTTTTTTCTCCCTCAGGGCTGACTAAAATACACCCTGCTCCTGATCCTTCACTAGATTTTGAACCGTCAAAATATAAAGACCAAAATGAAGAATTATCAACATTTTTATTTACAAAATTCTCAGTAACATTAACACATCTAGATCTGTCAGTTTGTGAAAAATTTTCGATTTGTGATGTGAAATTGTTTACCGAGAAAGGAGATGGTTGGGCAATATAATTGCCAAAGAATGATTCAGAAGAATAGTTTTCCAAAATGTTGTTGTTAAATGCAATTGGTTGATTTTCTTGTTCGAACTATGTAACAGTATGGGTCATGTGTTTCTCCCGATTGACTTTTATTTGATTTGGCTTTCCTTTGTAGGGCAGCCACATATGAGACCAATCGGTAGAAATATACCCGTGGAGCTTTTCAGACCAATCCCTGCTCAAGATTAAACCATAAAACTCAGGTATATCAGTGATTAAGATATCAATTCTCTAAACCACTCGTGGATCAGCCGTTAACCTGATTGTAACAGAGTTTATTTCCCCTAAAACCTGGACTTTGGTTCTATCTAACTGCACAATGTGAATTGATGACTTTTTGGGTTCTATGTTCAGTTTAGAACAAACTGAACTTGGCATTATATGGGATGATGCCCCAAAGTCAATCAAGTAGTTATGTAGATTTCGATTGTAGATTTCGTACCTTAAGAGGAAAGGAGGGGTATGGGAATTTGATTTCTCTCCAATTAGAATTGTATCAGTTGCCTCAACTCTACCAGAAGGTGGTTGTCCTGAATCACTTGCGGCTTTAGTACTGGGAAGAGGCGAAGAAGGAACTACATTAATTTCTTTGAGAAGCAATTTTTGTTGATGTTTTAATTTGCTGAGTTCAAACATGGTGATGTTTGCCTTAGTCTTTTTCATATCATCAACAATATTATAGTCCATTGAATCCGATACTACCAATGTCTTAGATGATGTAGGTATATTGGAGGATGACGGTTGATTTTGAGGTACTGTTGCAGCTAGCTTCCTTGTGGGTACCTTTTCCTTTGTAGTATTGGTACCTGCACTCCTTTTCTTTGAACTTTCCTGGACAGGTTCAGGAGTACCTTTGCTCTTGGTAGTCACAAGAAAGGCTTCTTGTTCAGCTTCGGTATCGGAGTTAGGTAATATTAAGTCCCACATTCCATGGCATTCAATGACTTCCTCTTCTTCGAATTCATCGGATGGTGCAATTGTTTCTTCTTCTTCTTCTTCCTCAGGATCTGAATTTTCATAGGATATAACATTTGGGGGCTTTGACTCAGGTTTCTTAAAATTCCTATAAGGTTTCTTTGTTGAGGACTCTGCTACTTGCTTTTTAATTTCAACCATTTCATTTGACATGGTTTTGAGGAATTTTTGAAGGCCCTCCATATCTATGGATTTTTGGTGATTTTATTCTTTGAATCATCCTTGAAAGACACTTTTTTGGATTTCCTTTCCTCAAGAGCAGCTTTCTTTTCCAAAGCGATTACACATTTTTCGACAGCGAGGGCTTCTTTCATGTTTTCGGCCAATGTAGGTTTTTTAGCCCTATCTACAAAAATGGTTATATTTGAAGGTAAGGCTGTAATGTACCACTCGCTTCTAATTTGTTCACTTGGCTTGTCATCGATAGGGATTTTATTCAAGAGTTTGTTAAATCAAGAGTTAAACTCCTTAATGGGTTCTCTTGACTCGATCCTTATATTGGAAAGGTCATTAATGAGTGTGGCCAAGGATCTATCATCACGTATTTGGTAAGAAACTGTTCGTGAAAGATATTCCAACTGGTAATGGATCCAGAGGGCAAGGAAAAATACCAAGACCCAACCAATCCTTGTAATGTGTAGGGGAAAAGTCTAACTACAACATCTTCTTCTGTTACTCCCTTCAAATTAACTGAAAACATGAAATTATTTATGTGTTCCTCATCTAATGTTCCAGCATCTGGATTAAACTTTGGTAACCATTTCTCAGGATAATCAGGTAACGGATGTAAAGGCACAAGCATAGTGACTGCACCAGGACTTCTCCATGGGGTCTGAGCCATTTTGGGAGTACCGACGATTTCCTGTGGTGTTCCAGGTGTTTGGGGAGGAGGTGGAAATGAAGACTGAAAAGATTGTGATGTTGAAGGTGAAATCCCCTGGTGAACAATAATATGTAATGGTGAAGTGGGTGTTTGACTTCGCACTGGAGATGATGAGATGGAAGATGATGGAGAAAAGGTTTCACTACCAGAACCTTCAGTGTTCTTTTTAATCCTTTTCCTTTGGGGCAAAGGCAACTCAGGTGGTTCAATACCGTGTTTTTCGCTTTGAAGTCTGGTGAGATGATGAGGTAGGCGGAATTGTGAAGTCTGACTACCTTGTGATACTTCAGATCTAGGAGGTGAAATGGAGAAGCCTTGAAGTTTCTGGATGATAGACTGAACTTCAGGGGACTCCGGACTTAAACGTTCTGAAGTATGATGGGTTTGAGCAGTGGTAGTTGATCCTTCTTCTTCTCGTCTGGATACTGGTATTTCAGAGTGCAAACGAGAGGTCTGAGGAGAAGTGGAGGGTGACTTACTCTGTGAATGGTCTGTAGGTTTTGACTTACTCGCCATTCATAGTGGATGGCCCTCCTTCTAGCGCCAGAAATGTTGATGCCCCAAAAATCGTTACATCAACATCGGGGGATAACCACCCGGTTCGAACCTTAATACAACTCCTTTTCCGTTTGGGATGGTGGCTCCGACTGGATATAATGGGACCAATTTCCTAGTAATGAATAAAAGGGGGTGAATGAATGAATGGTTTTCTAATAAGTGATAATAAATGGAGGACTTATTCTATGAATGAAAACGTAAATGACTATTTTATCCCGGGAAGCTTCTATTCTTTAAGTGCAACGTTTAATAATCTGTGTTTGTTGATAGGCATATAGATGACACTATGCAATAAACAGACACATTCATTTAAATGATAATTGCTTCATTCAAATAGTTGAACGAAGTACTTGATAAAACAATATTACACTTCTCTTTTATAATACCAATACATGCATGATTGAAAGAGTAGCAAACTGTAAACATCTAATAGTGGAAAGTATAAAGCTTACTGTTTAAAACACATTCACATATTCAATAATAGCAAAAATGACCAAACAACAATTCACATAAAAGGAATAAGTTCAGACATAGATAATAGTACCATATGAGCTATGAATTATTCCCTACACCAATCGCAATTTGAATTCCTTCTTCCGATTCAGAAATACTTAAAAATAAAGGCAATAGTGCACATTCACATCAAAGCTTCATTATAAAAATTTGGAAATATTGGTCCAGTCTTCATAAAAGAATATGCCTAAAGTACAGTAGTGCAACTTCAGGCTTAAGTCATATACAAAAACTTACGACCCTTTCTAAATACATGAGAGGGTTTATAAATACTAAACTAAGCTAACAAACTACAAAATTAAAATGCTACTAAATTGGTATAATCCGATCTTAAATATCTCTCCCATAGTGATCTGGTAATCGGCAGCGATGATTCATCCTTCTGGCTGTTTTCCCTTTGTCCTGAGTTGGCATATCGCCAGCATTGGCTCCACTTCTTGAGGGCAACTGAGATGAGAATTGATTTGAGCAGCATAGGTGGCATCATGTATATCGGGAATGATGCACCCGATTGCATCCGTCAGGCATTTGAGGGCGACTCTCTGACTGTATGGTTTTACTAGGAACAACCAATAGGTGTCCCAAGTTAAACTTTTAATCCCTGAGATCAATCTCCCATTCTTTTCTAGCTCTTGGTTACATGACTGCTCCAATGTCTTGGTCGATAATAGTTTACCTGGTGTACATTGAGAAATCATGTTAGATAAATAGAGAGTATTATTGATCAAGTCAATTAAATTTCTCGTAGATAACTTGCATATGGAAACAAATCCCTCTTCTTTCATTAATTGGGACTGCCACTCTGTGAATAGGATTTCCTTATGGGATTCTAAGATTTTGGGCAAGTTTGCCGCCTGTCCCTCATTAGAGTCCTGCCAAGTAAGAAAATATGTCAAAGTGTCTTCGGCTTGCTCTAAATCCTGCCTGGCATCAACTGACTTATCTATTATAGATGTTGTTATGTCGCATAAAGGTTGAACTTGGGCGATTTCATGACATAACAATCTTATTTGTGTTATTAATGCCTTGTTAATTTGCATTGCCTCTGCTCTGAACTCGGTAGGCTGGGGAAGACTCTTGAACCTCTCTACTTGAGCTGATAATTGAGAAATTTGCTCATCTTTTGTCTTTGCCATCTGTTCATTCATCGCCTTCAACTTTGATAATGACTTGGATAATTCCTTCTGTCTCTGGATTGCTCCCGAATCAATCCTCTTCTTCTCTTCATGCAACTGTTTGTTTAGTTGGTTGTTTAACTGTTGTTGTGTGGATAGTTGTTGTTGTAGCTATTCTGACTTCTGCTGCTCTTCCGATAGCTGTGCTTGTAATGAAGCGATCGCTTGATCCTTTTCTTTCAACAAATTGCTTACCTCTGATGCCTTATCCATGGTGGCTGCCGAATAGGCACCAGCATATTGAGATAACTTTGTAAGGTCATCGGAGGGGTCGAATTCTTCTCTCCATACCACATTGGTTGTTATTTTTTCTTCAGGGAACAGATAAGGTTGATCAATCCTTCTCCTTTTCCGCTGTCGCTTTATTACAGCCCTGTGTTTTGGGCTATAGAAAACATCTAGTGGAGGAATGTCCTCCACCTGCAAAATAATTTGATCGGAAGGATTCTTCAGAATTATTTCTACTACTGTAGTTTGGGGGAGACCGCTGGATCCTTTGCTTGGAACCTCCATTGATGTTGTATCTTGTGTATCGGCAGCTTTGGATGTTTCGGCGTCCATTGAGGTCTCAAGATTGCATATAATTGTATTAAATTGTTGCCATTTTTCGAGCAACCTTGGGTCCACTTGAGTATCAACATTCATTTCCTTGCTGCTCTCTTCCTATTGCCTTTTCTATTCTTCTTCCCTTATTCTCTCCTGTTCTTTCTTCTCTGCTTCCTCTCTGTCTTTCCTCTTTGCCTCTTCTTGTTCTTTCCTCTGTGCCTCTTCCTGTTCTTTCCTCTGTGCCTCTTCCTGTTCTAACCTTTGGATTTCCTCCTACTCTCTTCTCTGGACTTCTTCAAAGATTCCAGAGGTAGCAGGAGGTTCGCTGGTAAGCTGCTGCTCAGTCTCGCTTGACTGTATCATCGGGGTAGTAGCTAACAAATCTAGAGGCAGTGTTTGCAACCTCTTCTCTCTAAGATTATTAAATTCTACTAACCTGTCATCATGGTATCTCATTCTAGCTAGCTATTGTACCTGGAATATTGACTCGGCGGAGGAGAACAGGTCATCAAACTCATCTTCCTATGTTCAAATTTAGTAAGCTTGGCTTGATCTAGAGCATTATAGATGACTTTCTTCGGGTCGAAACGTTTATTAGGCAGAGTGGTGAGACTTAGGATGTTAATTTTTTCTGCCTCTTTCTCTCCATGTTTATAATCATGCAGAGTATAGACACCGCACCTTAGAGGAAAAGGTGGCCAAACTTGCTTCTTTGAATTTCTGAGAGTTTTCGTGGCTCACGCAGTTGTAATCTGATATGCTATTTCACGAGCTAATAGCTTGTCTAGTATGTACAACGGGAGGACATGAGGTCTGGCCTAATTGCCAAAAACTCTTACATAGGTGAATTTTTCTTCTCCAAACCAGGTTCCTAGGGCTGTTAAGTCAATCTCAGCCTGAGAGGAGATCTTAGGGGCAGGTTTATCAAAAATTTCATAGTAAATAGGTAGCATAAATCCATTGCATACTTGGTATAAATGGTGTTTGTAATGAGCTTTCCATAGTTTCTATTGGTAGATATGAATAGGCATAGGGTCCTGTGGAGTCCATCTCCACCCTAACACGGGAAACTCGGAATTCAAACAGAGGGTATCCAAAATATAGGCACTAAAATAAAATGGAGGGATGAACCTATCAGTAACATGGGATTTGTTTCTGAATTCAAGAATAGACGTAGCCAACTTATCCGATAATATAGTCCCCCAATCCATGATTTCACTATTACATGCCGCTTCCATCAAAGGTACCATTTCTATGGAAAATTTTGAAGAATCATGTAATCCCCACAATCGACACATCATGACTCCAGCATATCAATAAGGAGAGCATAAGGAGTCGACGGAGTACTTAACCGAAGACTCATGTTTGTGTTTCGTCGGGTTCTGTCTCCATTCTCGTATAGGCGCTGACTCAGTTTCATTCTCATCTCGAAACTTCTCCAGAAATGCTTTATTGTACTTCTTCTCTAGTTCGGGCAAATGGTACATTTGTCTGAAATCATTGGGCTGAAATGAACCAAATACTCTCCCATCAACAGTTCAGAATGTTTTGTCCGTAATTGGAATTTCCTCAATTGCCCATATCACCACATCTGTATACGAAAGAATTTTCTCTCGAGCTGCTATCCTATGTAGGTAGGAATCAGCGAAATCTTTTAAAGTAGCATCAGATTTCCAGCTTGAACCTGCTGAAGCTTGTACCGATGTTTGCTGAGGTTCCTTGGCTTCAACCAGGTTGTAAATATTTTTCCAAGTAGTGCTGCCAAGGCCGAGACATGTGGTATCTGAGATTAATCCCTTCTTCCTTGGTCCCGGCTCAGTGGCATGTTGTCATGTTACCATAGAAGCCGAAGGCGTTCCAGACTTCTTAGATTTCTTTCCCATCGCTACTGCGGAAAAAATCTGCGAAAGAGAAAAATAAACGTAATGCAGAGAATAGATGGCGAAAACCAAGTATGAGGAAATTGTGTCAATCAATGAGTAATGGAAGATTTATCATAAGGCTCCTGTGGATACAATGTCTGAAAGGATTTAGGCATAACTGCTCATTAATTGGCCGTTAAAACTTGTCAATCATTTAAATTCTCATTATATCCTTTATTTGCCAAATAATGGTTTAAGCGTGGATTTGATTTTTTGGCAGTTGGACGCGAGCGAATCTCTATCGGGAAGAGAAAAGGCTTTCAATGATAATTAATATATAAGATAGCGAAATCATATTGATCCTTTTTGAAAGTCGCGTTTGGGTTCATCGCAATCGGCAATCGGAGGAAGCCTTGGGGCAATTTATTTAAGCATTATGGCATCCCCGATCGCCGATAGCGATATCGCTTGACTCGCATTGGGAGTTTGAAGGAGGAGAGTTTGTTATGTTCACGTCGCATTCGCCGATTGCCGATTTCGATATCGCATCGGAGCAAAGGGGATGGGCCTTTTATTATTTTTTTTCCTGATATCCATTGGCTATTCGCTTTTGTCGCATCGAGGAAAATCAATGGGTCATGGTTATGCATCCTTTGTTGTTGCGATATGTGATCTTGCGATCGCTTTATCGCAATAATAAAAAATTATTCGTTTTATTTTTAAGAATGATTATTTCAAAAGGTTTTAAGATGTTTTGTTTATTTCCGAACCTTTAGAAGAGTGATGGATTAATACCAATTTAATCTAAAAGGGACCCATTTCAAATTATAATTTTCTAAAGTAAGATTTTTTGAAATGAGGGGTTGTTGTATATCACAACAGAACCCCAATCAATTTTGGGGGGATGTAAAATTGAGAGAATTTGTGTCCTAACTCAAAAACCATGTTGCTAGGGCATCAACCCATAAAATTGAACAACATAATTTTGTTAGTAATTTTTGGGTTAGAGGAGAATACCACATGCCCTTACTAGTACTTAAAATTCATAAGCAGTGGGATTTATCTACCCAACATGCAGATTTTATAGCTAAGAACATATAGGTATCCATCACACATTGTAGGTCACAACATGATATAATGGAGAAACCATCCATGGAAGGATGTGTGAAAATATGGAAGCAAGATACAGAAGAAACCCTTGAATGAGACCCCTTTAATCCCAACAATATAAATATAACATTGAAAATATTGCAAAAATAAATTAAATGCATGGAGATTTGTAGAAATAATTGGATTGGGTTGAACTTTTACTATCCTATGATATAACTTCCATCCAGGGAGTATAGGAAGGATTATAAGTTGACCAAGAAGGAAGAAGTAGATTGTTGGAGGAAAAATCGGGAAAGAAGGGGATATTTTAATGGACAAGAGGTAGGAAAGACTAATTATAGCCTCAATAACAACCACGATACCCTCACCTTCTCAAATTCAAACTGACTACTTCTTGCGTGAGTACATGCAATGAATTCAATTCGGAGGAGATAACGAGTGACTAAATTGGAATTTTTGTAGCACCTATCTAATATATTTTATCCACAATTTTCCCTTTTTCCATCCTTTATTATCACCTTTTCCATCCATATTGATACATTTTTGGTCAAGGTATGAATATCCTTCTATGTGCAATTTTAATGCGTATTCATATACATTTTTTAGGAAATTGTTTCCTTTTTGCACTAATAGTGGCATATGGGATTCAAGGACTACACAAGTACTACTCAACGTAGGGTCTTGATAGTATCTACAAATACCCGTAGGCATTGCAACTCCACATAAGTGATCCAATTCCCTACAAGTGTTGTAACTCTCTCTACTCAGGCAGGGTTCCATGGCTACAACTCCGATATGTGACCAAAGTTGTTGGAGACTCCTGAAAATTGAAAATGTGCCTAAAGGGACTCGTGAAAATAAAGGTAGCTCTCATGTTGAACAAATTTCCAATAATAATAATTTGTTAGGTGGATTAAAATATAATAGTGGAGTTACTTATGGGTGATCTCCAAAGTGTATGAATCTTCCCAAATTTGAATTAAAGAATTTTGATGGATTAGAGGTCTTTACCTAGGTGAACCAAACAAAACAATATTTTGAGTTGCATCATATTATGGATTATAAGAAAAGGATTTATGTATAAACTTTTTACTTTGAGACAAAAACCTATTAATGGTATCAATTGGTAGCTAAAATAAATCCCCATTCTTATCATTATACTTGGGGTTTATTTACAAGAGACTTAGAAGCACAATAGGGAAAGTTTGGGAATAAAACTTCTTCATTTAATTAGCAAAAATAAAGCACTTAAATGATATTCAAAACTATAATTCATAATTTCAAGTATTGGCCACAATAGTTGATAATCATGGAAAATTTTAGGGGCTAATGTTCGCCCAATGGGCTAATTTTCCATGATTTTTCCACAAAAATATTAGCCAATTTGCAATTTTAAGAAAGACAATTCGCCCAAATTTTAGAATATAAAATTATTTTACCTTAAAAATAGCCAACATTATATAGAGACTATATATAAAATCATTATAAATTTGAATAATTTTACAAATATATCAATAAACATTTTATATTTTGCATATTAGGGATTAGTGAGATTCGCCAATGTTTTTAAACTTCAAGAAAATTTTCCATCCTTAAAATTTTCCTTGTTGATAATAAAGTGATGATCATTTGTTGGAAGCTTACATGGGTGGATTAAAAGAAGATATTAAGCATGAGATTTTCATAAAACCTCCTAAAAATATTATGGAATCTATGTAATTTTCTCATCATATTCAAGCCAAGAATAGAGATATGTGCAAATCTATAATTGGAACATATGTAGGAATTGTATATCATTTTGGGGCTCATAAGATCACAGTGCATTAGCCTACTCAAATATCGTAGAAGGAAATGGAGGAATGAAGAGGGAAAAAACTGTGCTTTGGTTGTAACAAGAGATGGTCAAAAAGGAATAAATTTTAATAAAGAAAAAATTTCACCTTAGAAAGTAATGTATAAGAGGAAATGCAAGCATCTAAATAAAGGGATGAAAAATAATTTGTCAATTTAAAGGAGCAGGAAATAAAGGTTGACATTGTGCACAACATTGATTCAAATAGGTATGAAATATTTGTTCATGCATTTGGTAGTTTTTTAAAAACCTCAAACCCTTAATATTGTAGGTTACATTAAGAAGGAAATATCATAGTTCTTACTGACTCAAGTAGTACCCATAAATTCATTGATAAAAAATAAGAGGAGAAACTTAATTCATTTGTATATCCAATGACAATTTTTCATGATTTGGTTACTAATGGGGAGAGTATTGCTTGTGTGGGAAAATTCCACAACATTAAATTAATTATGGGAGAATATAATTTGGAAATTTCAATGTGTGTTATTCCTATTGGAGGTGTAGATGTTGTTATAGGGATTAAATGGTTGAGAACATTAGGTACAATTTCTACAAACTGTAAGGAATTATTCATGAGATTTCAATTGGGAGGAGTTCAATATGAAATCAAAGGGTTAAGATTTATACCTTTACAAGTAATTTACTTTCATATAATGGAAAATATCCTTAAAAAGGGTAGCAAGGGAGTTGTGGTTAAACCTTATTATATGGATGTAAAGAAGGAAAATGGAAATATTCTCAAGGAAGTAAAATGCACCTTGGAAAAGAACTAGAGGTTCTTCTAAGAAATTCCTAAAGGTATACCTTCAAATTTAAATAATACCTAGAAGTAGCCTCCCTGATAAAATGCCTTATAAATTTCCTCATCAACAAAAGGGGTAGATTAAGAAAATTGTACATGATATGATGGATTTGGGTATTATTTAACCTAGTAACAATTGATTTTCCACTCTAACAGTGATGGTGAGGAAAAAATATATTATTGGAGGATGTATCCTAATTATAGAGATCTAAACAAAATAACCTTTAAGGATGAATTCCATATCCCAAAAATTTAAGAGTTATTAGATGTGCTTCATGGTGTAGGTTGGTTTACAAAATTTGATCTTAAATCAAGATGTCATTGAATTAGATTGTGGAAACAAGAAATTCCCAAAACAGCTTTTAGAACAAATGAAGTGAAATACGAGTTCTTGTTCATGCCTTTTGGGTTGACTAATACTTCTACTTTTAAAATCCTTATGAACAATGTTGACCCTATGAAGAAATTTTTTTGACCCCATTTAAAAAAAAAATTGTTGGTTTTCTTTGATAATATACCTATCTATAGAAAATCACGGGAAGACCACATAAAACAAGTAGATTAAGCTCTGAAAGTTCTCAAGAATAATGAATTGTATATAATAATATCCAGATGTTCTTTTGGGAAACAAGAAGTGGAGTATTTGGATCATGTTGTTTCAAAGGAATGAGTTAGGGTCGATCCTCAAAAGATCCATACTATCACAAAATAACCTACTCTTAAGACCATCAAGAGTCTTAAGTGGTGGCAGGAGCAAAGGGGGCGTGATTTTTCACCCTAAGAAACAATAGGAACATATTTTAACTTGGGGACGTGGAATTACTTCTAATAATGTTCCCGAACCATATGCTCTTCTCCAAGGAATGATTCAACGTGATAAATTGGGGATACATGTGTTGGCATTATGATGCATGTGTTGTACTTGATGGCAACCCACTTGTAGCAGAACAAATCACTAATATATAACTAGATGAATCTATAGAAGAGATATCAGATGTGACAGAATACATGGAATGCAGGGCAGCTCAAAAGAATTAGTTCATATGTAATGAACAATGACAACTCATTAAGATGACAGTTCTCAGTATGGCAAGATAACTTTCACATCAAGTCCAAAGGGGGAGATTGTTGGCATTATGATATAGGTGTTGTCCTTGATGGCAACTTACTAAGATGACTGATCACAGCTCAGGCTCACAGAATGAAGAAAAAGAGGTATACGTAGGTTACGCTTGATAAAGCCACCTATACACGTGGGTTAGCCGACCAAAAGGTGTGTATACGTATACACGCACTCTCATGCAAGGAAAGGTGCATACATCTGGTTTTGGTCTGTGGTATTTGGACCATGGTATTGTGATCCATGGTATTGGTCCAAGGTATCTTGTCTGACGTGTTGATCCCAAGTATTTGGTCCAAGGTATTGGTTCTAATTGGTTTTGGACCATGGTATTGAGTAAAGGACTAAGACTATAAAAGGAGGAGAATATCATTAGGAAAAGGCATCAAGGAAGTCTCAAATATCTGATGAAGTATAAGATCTAGTATGTAGGTTATGTGTTCATGATGCCTTGCTTGATCTGAGCTAAGGAGGAATCTCAGCGGTTGATGGAGAACAAGATCTAAGGATAAATCAGGATCTAATGGCTTGGAATGAATCATCCCTATAAAGTTTGATCATGTTTATTCTAGATCTGTATACTGGCGCATGTAATGTTCTGTAAATATTATGATATGGGTATAACTCAAGTTTGGAATAGCTGCAAATCATGAATGAATAATTCCAGATGTATACGTTGGTTGACTATGATAAAAGTGCATACATACGTAGGTTAGATACATCTAAGTAGCATATACCATATGAGCTATGCTGTTTGAAGTTACAGGTGGCTCTGGTTGTTTATGAGTTCTGGTGACTATTTACTGGTGCCAGTATTCTGCATATTCAGTTTGGTTGATTGTGTTTAGCTTCAGTGTTGATGGATGAGATATAATAATGGATCAGGATCATAATGAATTATCTTTTTGTGATCTGATGGACTAGATCTGGTTGCTAACACACATATTATCCTTATATATGTATTGATATGGGTATGTCTAAAGTCAGGAAGTGCAATAAAGTTATAAGTAAGTAATTAATGACATATACGTTGGTTCGCTTTGGTGAAGTTGCATATACATGCTGGTTCGGCTCTTCCAAGTAGCGTATGCACTCTGATGCATGATTTTTTATGATACAGTTAGATCTAAACATTATTGCAGAGTTCTGTAATCTGCTTTGTGTTCTGGTGACTACAGTTTGTTGACAGGGTTTCAGTGATTCAGTATTGGGTGATTTAGAGATTGCTGATGCTAGTATTGATTGATTGTGTGCTTCAATGATATTGATGGGTCTAGTATGAAAATTGGATGAAACGTGCCTTTTAGATTATGGTGTTGTGCTTCAGGAGTATCCAATCTGAAAATTTATGAAACGTGATACTTGGAGGAAGAAAGAGAAGGTTGTAGCCCCCTGTAGGTTGACACCTACGTGCTAGTACATCAGCTAGTACAAGAGCTAAGGGGGTTTTAGCTCCCTTCCAGTAGTAGCTAGAAAACGGGTGAAGGTTGGAGCATTCAGTAGGCTGCTGCCTACGTACTAGTAAAAGGATCGGCTAGTACAAGAGCTAAGGGGGTTGTAGCTCCCTTCCAGGAGAAGCTGGAGAATGAGAGGAGGTTGTAACCCTCTATATGTAGAAGCCTACGTACTGGTATAAGGCTACACTAATAAAGAAATTTTGTAAAAAGAATTTTCTTATTAAAATAAGATAGAGACGAATTGCAGCAGTTGGTTTTCACCCACATTGGGTTTCCACCTTACATCATGGTGTTCATGTGTGCTTCTTGTGTGTGATGATCTGTTCTGTTTTACTGCACCTGTTTACTATTCATATGGTTAATAAAGTTTTGATGCACTAACCAAAGATCAACCTTTAATGGATTAACTGAATCATAAGTTTACTGGATATACGCTAGTTGCATTAGACACAGTTGCGTGTACACGTAGGTTCCCTTAACTGAAGTACCGTATATGAATCTGAGTATGGAAATGAAAAAGTGTTTGATTTGATAATACTGATTCATCCTCCCCCCTCTCAATATTATTTCCAAAAATTGGTATCATAACAGGTCCTTTGGTAGAAGCTTGATCACTTGAAGGAGATCCGTAGAACAATGGGAAAGAGCTTAAGAAGAAAGCGCCTCAAAAGAAGAAGACATCTCAAATGAACTATGACAGTGGGAGAATCGATTGGGGAATATGAGGAAGAAACACTTCATATTTAGAATCACTTCAGAATGAGGATGAATAAGCAAAAGAACTATCAGGTATGAAGTTTTTATCCTCCGGTGATACATTTCTCCATCCATTTGAAGATGATGAAAGTGATAGCGAAAGAACTAAATTTTCTCTTATGGGTGAGAAATAAAGATATCAAATAGAGGCATAATTTTAAAGGCTTATAGACAAAATTAGAGATCAGCAAGATCTATTGCACAAAAGGGGATGTGTCTCCAAAGAAGAAGTTACTAATCTAAAATCTCAACTAGAGGAAGGAAACAGGGAAAGGAAGCTATTCAAGGAAAAGGAAGATCAATGTCAAAAGTTTCAGGATGAAGTAACATCATTAAGAAATGAAGTAAATGAAAGGAGCACAACAATAAAGAAACTCAAAGAAAGATCCAGTTACTATGAAAGGCTTGAAGCTACGATCCTCTCGCTAAAAGAAGATCTTGAAGAATCAAATAAGCAGAATAAAGAACTACTCCAAGCTCTTGAGAAACAAGAAAATAAAGTTCCTGAATTAAAAAGTTGGATGAAGGAAGAAAAGCTGAAGAAAACATGAAGAAGCAGTATCGTGAAAAGGAGGAGCAACATCAGGTTGAGGTAAATATTCTAAAAGATAACTTAGAAGAAAAGGATAAGCTCTTATGATTTCAAGATAGTACTAAGGTCTTGGATGATATTCTTAGTAGTCAAAGGTCTCTTTCTATCAAAATTGGTCTTGGTTTTCATGAATCTGTTGAAGGTGAATCTAGTTCACAAAATAAGGCAAGGAACTCTAATGCACAATCTGAAATACTCAACAAGGAGATGAGAGGTCAATCCCATCAATAAAAAAGGAAAGAAATTCTTCAAATAAAATCTTTAACTCCTCTGATGAATAATGTTGAATGTTATGTATGTCATAATCTTGGACATGTTGCAGCCAGATGTAGAAGTAGAATGGTTCAAGACCATCACACAGAAATATCATCACGTTCCAGGTACTTTAAGGGATATTGTTTTTCTTGCAATATGTTTGGTCACAAAGCTGTTGATTGCTACAGAAGGAATATGAAAAATGTAAGATATTATGCATGTAACAAGCTGGGACATATAGCAAAGGAATGCACGAACAAAGTACGGGCACCATACCAAAAAGAGAAAACATCATCACACTTGAAGATATGGAAGAAGAAGGAAGCACAGTTTGAAAGATGTGGCACAACACAATGTACAGACATAACAGACTCAGAGGAAGCTGAAAGTGTGAACCTTCAGTGTTCTCAATCTCATACGCAAGTTTCATAAAGAGAAGTCGCGTATATACATGAGTTAGACTCTGCACAGTCGCGTATATGTCAGTTTGAGAAAAGCAGTGGGACGAGCTTAGGAAAAGGGTTTGATATGATTCAGTTCATTATTTGCTCTATTTGATAATGGTTACAATCTACTAATAATGTGTGGAAATGTCTTGATACTTGTAAGATGTTTAGAAGTGTCTTGATCCTAATGATGCCTTGATACTTCTTGCTGATATATGCATGATCAAATCTGACAGTAAACAAGATGGCACAGGTTTAGGGGGAGCATATTCTTTTAATAATGCATTGTTCGCATTATGGTTAGTAGTCCTTGGTGATGATGCTTATATGGCTAAATTATACATCTTGCTAGGATATGATTATGGTTTTTCCATGACAAAATCTCATATGATTCTTAGGGTTACATAGTTGGTGTTCAGATAAGATTTGTGGATGATTCTCTGATGATGCATATATGGTGCTTACATGGTGATCTTCATAAGGATAAGGAGAAGTACAAAGCTTGAATAAACAATTTCATTACTTGATGATGAGTCACTCATATGCTGTTGTTGACATATAATACAGTTATGATGCAGGATTCCTACAGTTCTTGGCGTTCACATGGATGAGGATTGTTGTTGTTGATGATATCAAGAATTCTTGACAAAAGATCTTGAGCTCAAGATACATAGTGCTATATATACTATGCTGGACACATGGATGATTACTCAAAGTTGCATTGTTGGAAACATGATGATGATGAGTTCTTACCTATATGATGATAGGTTGATACTTACATATGTTGATTGATGCATATGTTCCCAAGAGATGATACTTGGATGATATATAAGATCATGAAAATATTGATGTTGATGAGATGGCTATGGTGTTTTTCATATATGATATAATGTGAATGATTTTGTATGTTATATGTAGAATTTTGTTCAAAAGGATGAGTTGATATCTATATGCAGACATACCTTGTTATAGGTTGATGACTTATACACTAATGGACATATACAGGTTGCTCGTCTAGATGCTGTTGACAAATGCTTATGGAGCAAATCATACATTGTGTATGATAGTTGTTGATGACTATCATGGTCTTATTTAGATGTTTGGTCTCTGTTATAAATTTCATGTAAAGGCCATATCAAGACTCATGATGTAATAGTTTGTATCTATCTATTGTAGTCATTTGATGAATCCCTTTTGGTCATATGATGTAATTTGTACCCCCACTATGCATGGGAAGGATGATGTAATATTTCAGTCATGTATAAACAATTGGTATCTGGTGTATCCCCACTTGGTTGGGTGGATGAGTCAATATTGGTATATCTCGACTTGGTTGGGAGATGGATGTATGTATGAGACTTTGGTGATAGGAAGGTCATTTATGATAGAGTCATGTTCTTCTTGTAGAACATCTTTTTGCAGACCTTGCTTACAGTCAGGGGGAGCATGAATAGCACACTTCAGCAAAGAAGAGATTTCAGCATGTACTCAGAGGGTGCAAGGACAGATTGGTACACCTTGGAATATACAAAGGGGGAGCTCAATCAGAGATTTCAGTAGGTACTCAGGGGGAGTATGGATAGCGAAATGTATATCAAGGAAGAGAATATCTTCGTCTGCCCTTTTCCCTTGATGTCAAAGTGGGAGAGTGACTTGGTATGGTTGTTGCCATCAAGTCCAAAGGGGGAGATTGTTGGCATTATGATGCATGTGTTGTACTTGATGGAAATCCACTTGTAGTAGAACAAATCACTAATATATAACTAGATGAATCTACAGAAGAGATATCAGATGTGACAGAATACATGGGATGTAGGACAACTCAAAGAAATTAGTTCAAATGTAATGAACAATGACAACTCATTAAGATGACAGTTCTCAGTATGGCAAGATAACTTTGAAATCAAGTCCAAAGGGGGAGATTGTTGGCATTATGATACAGGTGTTGTCCTTGATGGCAACTTACTAAGATGACTGATCACAACTCAGGCTCACAGAATGAAGAAAAAGAGGTATACGAAGGTTACCCTTGATAAAGCCGCGTATACATGCGGGTTAGCTGACCAAAAGGTGCATATACATATATGCGCACTCTCATGCAAGGAGAGGCGCGTACATTTGGTTTTGGTCCGTGGTATTTGGACCATGGTATTGTGATCAATGGTATTGGTCCAAGGTATCTTGTTTGACGTGTTGATCCCAGGTATTTGGTCCAAGGTATTGGTTCTAAGTGGTTTTGTACCATGGTATTGAGTAAAGGCCTAAGACTATAAAAGGAGGAGAAGATCATTAGGCAAAGGCATCAAGTAAGTATCAAATATCTGATGAAGTATGCGATCCAGTATGCAGGTTATGGGTTCATGATGCCTTGCTTGATCTGAGCTAAGGAGGAATCTCAACGGTTGATGGAGAACAAGATCTAAGGATAGATCAGGATCTAATGGATTGGAATGAATCATCTCTATACGATTTGATCATGTTTATTCTAGATCTGTATACTAACGCGTGTAATGTTCTGTAAATATTATGATATGGGTATAACTCAAATTTGGAATAGTTGCAAATCATGAATGAATATTTACAGATGTATTAGTTGGTTGACTATGATAAAAGTGCATACATACGCAGGTTAGATACATCTAAGTAGCATATACCATATGAGCTATGATGTTTGAAGTTACAGGTGGTTTTGGTTGTTGATGAGTTCTTATGACTGTTTACTGGTGTCGGTATTCTGCATATTTAGTTTGGTTGATTGTGTTTAGCATCAGTGTTGATGGATGAGATCTAATAATGGATCAGGATCATAATGACTTATCTTTATGTGATCTGATGGACTAGATCTGGTTCCTAACACACATATTATCCTTGTATATGTAATGATCTAGTTATGTATGAAGTTAGGAAGTGAATCGAAGTTATAAGTAGGTAATTAATGACATATACGTTGGTTCGCTTTGGTGAAGTTGCGTATACACACTGGTTCGGCTCTTCCAAGTAGCATATGCACTCTGATGCATGATTTTTGATGATACAGTTAGATCTGAACATTGTTGCAGAGTTCTATGTTCTGCTCTGTGTTCTGGTGACTACAGTTTGTTGACAGGGTTTCAGTGATTCAGTATTGGGTGATTCAGAGATTGATGATGCTAGTGTTGATTGATTGTGTGCTTCAATGATATTGATGGGTCCAGTATGAACATTGGATGAAATGTGGCCTTCAGATTATGGTGTTGTGCTTCAGGAGTATTCAGTCTGAAAATTTATAAAACGTGATACCTGGAGGAGGAAAGAGAAGGTTGTAGCCTTCTGTAGCCTACGTACTAGTACATCAGCTAGTACAAGAGCTAAGGGGGTTGTAGCTCCCTTCCAGGAGAAGCTGGAGAACGAGAGAAGGTAGTAGCCTTCTGCCGGTAGAAACCTGCGTACTGGTATAAGACTGCATCAGTACAGAAATATTGTAAAAGGAAGTTTTTTACTAAAAGAAGATAGAGACGAATTGCAATAGGTGGTTTTCACCCACATTGGGTTTCCACCTTATATCATGGTGTTCATGTGTGTGATGATATGTTTTGTTTACCATTCATATGATTAATGAAGTTCTGATGCACTAATTAAAGATCAACATTTAATGAATTAATTGAATCATAAGTTTACTGGATATACGCTAGTTGTATTAGACACAGTTGCGTGTACACGCGGGTTCCCTTAACTGAAGTAGTGTATATGAATCTGAGTATGGAAATGAAAAAGTGTTTGATTTGATAATACTGATTCACCCCCCCTCAGTATTATTTCCAACAATTGGAATCAGAGTAGGTCCTTTGGTAGAAGCTTGATCGCTTGAAGGAGATCCGTAGAACAATGGGAAAGAAGCTTAAGAAGAAAGTGCCTAAGAAGAATAAGACATCTCAAAGGAACTATGACAATGGGAGAATCGATTGGGGAATATGTGGAAGAAACACTTCAGATTCAGAATCACTTCAGAATGAAGATGAACAAGCAAAAGAACTATCAGGTATGAATTTGTTATCCTCTGGTGATACATTTCTCTATCCATTTGAAGATGATGAAAGTGATAGCGAAACAACTGAATTTGCTCTGATGGGTGAGCAAGAAAGATATCAAATAGAGGCATAATTTAAAAGGCTTACAGACAAAATTAGATATCAACAAGATCTGTTGAACAAAAGGGAATGTGCCTTCAAAGAAGAAGCTACCAAACTAAAAGCTCAACTAGAGGAAGGAAACACGATAAGGAAGTTATTCAAGGACAAGGAAGATCAATGTTAAAAGTTGCAGGATGAAGTGACATCATTAAGAAATGAAGTCAATGAAAGGAGCACAACAATTAAGAAACTCAGAGATAGATCCAGTTACTATGAAAATCTTGAAGCCAAGATCCTCTCGCTAAAAGAAGATCTTGAAGAATCTAATAAGCAGAATAAAGAACTACTACAAGCTCTTGAAAAACAAGAAAACGAAGTTCTTGAATTAAGACATCAGTTGGAAGAAGGAAGAAAAACTGAAGGAATCATGAAGAAGCAGTATCTTGAAAAGGAAGAGCAACATCAGGTTGAGGTAAATATTCTACAAGATAAATTAGAAGAAAAGGATAAGCTCTTATGATTTCAAGATAGTACTAAGATCTTGGATGATATTCTTAGTAGTCAAAGGTCTCTTGCTATCAAAACTAGTCTTGGTTTTCATAAATCTGTTGAAGGAGAATCTAGTTCATAAAGTAAGACAAGGGACTCTAATGCAAAATCTGAAATGCTCAACAAGGAGATGAGAGGTCAATCCCATCAACAACCAAGGAAAGAAATTCTTCAAAGAAAATCTTTTATTCCTAACTATGGAAGTGATAGTCGGTCAATTCCTCAAATGAATAATGTTGAATGTTATGTATGTCATAATTTTGGACATGTTGCAGCTAGATGCAGAAGTAGAATGGTTCAAAACCATCACACAAAAAGCTCATCACGTTCCAGGTACTTTAAGGGATATTGTTTTTCTTGCAATATGTTTGGTCACAAAGCTGTTGATTGCTACAGAAGGAATATGAAACATATGAGATGTTATGCATGTAATAAGCTTGGACATATAGCTAAGGAATGCAGGAACAAAGTACGGCACCATACCGAAAGGAGAAAACATCATCACACTTGAAGATATGGAAGAAGAAGGAAGTACAGTCAGGAAAATGTGGCACAACACAATGTACAGACATAACAGACTCGGAGGGAACTGAAAGTGTGAACCTTCAGTGTTCTAAATCTCATACGCAAGTTTCATGAAGAAAAGTCGCGTATATATGCGAGTTAGACACTGCGCAGTCGCGTATATGTTAGTTTGAGGAAAAGCAGTGGGACAGACTCAGGAAAAAGGGTCTGATATGATTCAGTCCATTATTTGCTTTGTTTGATAATGGTTACAATCTGCTAACGATGTCTTGATACTTGTAAGATGTTTAAAAATGTTTTGATCCTAAATTAATGATGATGATGTTGGAAATACTGGGGGGGTGAATTAGTATTTCTTTTTCCCACTATTGTTTTACCAGTTAAAACATATATATTCAGAACACAAGATGAACAGCAAGAATAAACACTTTTATTAATATAAATTGTGCAGTAAAATAGATACAATATATAGATGGTTACAATCAGTTGCCAAGCTCCAACTTGGACTTTGATGAGGCTCCAACCTCCAGAGCACCAACTTTATTTCGCCAAGACATCAATCTTGGACTTAGGAGCACAAACTCCCAACGACTTCAATCCTTCCTACTTCTGAGGCATAAACCCCAAGGACTCCAATCCTACTCATTTCTGAGACACCAGCCCTAAGGACTCCTATCCTTCTTGCTTCTGAGGCACCAGCCCCAAGGACTCCAATCCTATCTTGTCAAGGCACTTTTGATGATAATGCTCTACTCTCAAAACTCTTCTTTGCTGAGTTCTGTCTGGTTATTGTTTCTCTGTAGTCTCCAAGCTACAGCATCAATGACAACTAGTCTTCTCTTGAAGGAGTCTTTACAACTCTTCCTACCATTCGCACAAAGTCTCCAATAGCTGACCTCTGATCATATCTCCACACTGTTTTAGTGAGTCTACTACAATTGCACTAAAACTCTGCATAAGAACTTGCTTTTAGTTCAAGCATATGTTCTAATGTCACGGTGAATGTTTCAACAAGACTGCCTTTCTGCTGGCAACTTCTACTGTTCGAATTCCTCCTGTCCTGTTGGTCCTTCGACCCTCTTTTTGTTCTGCTGGACCCTCTTTCTGTTCTGCTGTTTTCTTCAACTTTTCAACAGCCTTCAACAACATTCATCGCTGCTGCTTCTGCTATCTCACATTCTGGTTCTTCACCATACCAACAACACAAATAGTTCTCTATTTTTACTGTTTTATACATTCCCATGCCTTTGTCCATTCATTTCCGCTTACACCGCCTCTTAGACTTCCTCAATGCTCGCTGTCATTTCCTCTGTGCTCGCTTGCTTCTTCAGCTTCCCATCTTTCAGTTTCCTCTGTCTATTCGTGCTCACAGGACATGTTGAATCAATGGTTGGGACCGAGTCATACGCAGAGGACACATTCAGAAAACTGTAACTGCGCTCCTGTTTTCTCATGATAGCAGGCATACACAGGGATGGCATTATTTAACGGACCTGCCACGTCCTGATCGCAATCATGATCGCCATGAATGAGCCTCTTGAACTATTGGGAGCGTTATTGTATGCATCTATGCCTCAAAAGCACGCACGAAAAATATACAATTACACAAGATTTATGAGTGAAACAGGGGAAACTTGTTAAAGAGCCGGACTTCAATAAATTTTATACCCGCATCTATACTGTATCGGTTCCGCAGTATAATCGCAATTGGGAGTTGCCCTTGGTCGATGCCCGATGGCCGATGGATGATCCACTACTGCTCTGATGAACCGGATGTGATGTAGTATTCAACCATGTTTTATATGCCCGTCGGGTCCACAGCCTTATCGCAATCGGAGGTTTCGGCATAGTTACAATTCTTCACAGCTTGTGATATGCGACGGATGCGATATAACAATAAACAAAAGTTAATATACCTGTCGGGTCCGCAACCTTATCGCAATTGGTGCTTGGATGTGGCAAGGCTTCATAACATATGCGATTGCCGATAACCGTTTCCTCTGCTGCACGTGATATTATATAAATTCTTTTTGATGAGTCCATCGGGTCCATTTGTATATATCGCAATCAGTGCATAGCAGGAGGACAACCCTTTGGGTATTGCGATGTGAGAGTCTTGATAGGGTGGATGCGATATTGCATTCAACTATAACACAATGCCGCATCGGGTCCGCGTACATTATCGCAATTGGAGGTTTCAGTGGTGGCAAATAGCTGAACCGCCAATTAGCGGTGTCGCCGTTAAGATAATATTTTATTTTCAGAGAATATTATTATATATAATATACCACCCATATACCCACTATGAGATAAACTTCTCTTGCCGATAGTCGGTGGTTTGTTAATAGTCCCGCCGATAGTGTTAAAAAGCAATGGTATAATGGGTTTTCCTCCTAAGTTGCATCAAAACGCCGAAACATTTTGGAGTTTCCGAAACAGGTATGTTTAGAAACGTCACCTACCAAAAATGGAAACGTCAGCAAAAACGTCATATATGTATATATATAACATATATATATATAAATAAATAAGCAAATAACACATTATCTTGCAAGAAAAAAGGGAATAAGACCCATAGATGACAATTTTAAAGGAAAAACAAGTCTATATTAACTCTAATAGATGATTACACGATGGTCGAGTTTCGGCCAAGTTTCGGAGTTTCGGGTACGAG
>APFE030013224.1:0-17829 GCA_000404065.3 Pinus taeda
TTCTCAACTTGATCAATCATCCATAAACAACAACCTGCAATCCATAGACATGATCCATATGTCTAAAAATAGACATAGTCTAAAAATAGACTTGCGCCAAAAATAACCTGCGGGCCCACTTAGTGAAGGCGACTCTTCTCACTAAGCTCCATCATCTTGTTGCAATCTCAACAAGCATTTCTTGTTGCACACTTTTCAACAGTCAACATCACCATTCAGGCTCTGTGGCTACAACACTTCCTCACTGAGTTGGGCATTCAGTTCCACCAGCCCATTGTCATCTGGTGTGACAACCAGAGCACTCTCAAATTTTGCAGGGATCCAGTACAGTGGCAGCGGACGAAGCACATAGAGATCCATATGCACTACATCAGAGACTTAGTACATGATCGGTCATTGATTTGCAGTTCTGTCCCTCGGCCGAACAGACTGCAGACATCTTCACCAAGACATTCACTGAGCAGAAGTTTCGCTCTCTGCGTGATCGTCTTGGAGTGAAGGACATAGTTGCTTAGCAACTGTTTTTTTTTTTCCTCTTTTCTTTTGATTACATTATATTTTGAGGGGGGGTTTTTCACATGAGGTTTTCCCTCTTTCCTCAATTTTAATACATGTTGCACTATATTTTGGGTGACCTTTGGCCTTAGTTGTCGGAGCCCATTTTCTATTTTTCCCCATAATGGTGTTCAGGGGGGGTGTTGGAACTACTACACCTACATGCAGACTCTCAGTTAGAGCATGCAACTACATGCAACTGCATGCAAACTCTTAGTTAGAGCATGCAACTACATACAACTGCATGCAGACTCTTAGTTAGAGCATGCAACTACATGCAACTACTACACATTTACATGCGGACTCTTAGTTAGAGCATGGGATTGCATGCAAGATTCCTTTTGCATGATTTACTCCTTAATTTGCTCCTTCTTTAACTCCGCAACTGACTAGTTATCTCCGGAACTTGTTGTAGTTGTTGAGTCTTCTCATTGATCACCACTATAGTTCATTACCTTGGGATCTTCACCCAGTAATGCTATATAATGAGCATTGTAACATATTTTCTAATGAATCATTCTTTTCTTCTTTCAATTTTCTTTTAATGTTTTTGCTCTGCAAGGCTGTGTGTTCAACCTTTACTAGCTAGATTCATCTGTGCACGTTTTCTAACACATTTACATCAATGACTAGATTTTTCCACCCTTGTAGAGATTTGGAGGGATGGAACCAGTCAGTTTATTGGAAGAAACATCCACTTCTTGAAGCTTTCCACTTACACCTACTTGCTCAGGCAAGGGACTTGTGAAATTGTTTTTCCAAAGACGCAAAATCTGCAGACTTGGCCAGTCCCCAATGATGGATGGAATACCACCATGTAGCCCGTTCCCAAACAGATTTAGCAGTCTCAACTCTTTTATATTCCTAAGTTCCAAGGTTATTTCTCCAGAGAGATTATTCTTGCATAGATCCATGGATTTTAACCTCCGAAGATGGCCTAGCTCAGGGGGTATAGGGCCATTGAGGTTATTTCTATACAAAAAAATTACATGCAGACTTTTCAGACCACCAAGCTCCGAAGTAATTGCACTGCTAAGACCACAATTATCCATACTGAGGCATATAAGCTTGCTCAAATTTCCAATCTCATGAGGAATCCCACCATTGATTAGATTGTTGAATCCAAAATCAAGCGCTTTTAAGTTTCCCAGATTGCCAAGCTCCCGTGGTATTCTTCCACTTAAATCATTTGTATTCAATGAAAGATACTCACAAGGAATGGTGCTTGAGAAGTAATTTCCTGCAAGGGAAAGATGCCTGAGCTTCACGAGATGATGCAAATCTGGGGGAAATATCCCTGACATATTGTTGTTATAGACATAGAGGACCTCTAAGTTCCTCAACTTTGACATGTTGGAAGGAAGGCTTCCAGTGAACATGTTATTGGAGAGATGCAGCAAATGGAGGGCTGGTATATTAGTGATCTGACCGAGGAATGGGCCTGAAAGAGTCATCGCAGAGATATTTAGAGCCACTACTCTTCCAATATGGTCACATTGGACGCCAGTCCATGAGCAATGGGTGGCGTGATTGGAAGCTGTCCAACTATGTAAGAGATGATTCCAATCAACCATTGTCGCTTTCATTGAAAAAAGCACTGTGGAATCTCTAAGGAATGAGGAATTGGAGATATGAATAGCACATGGGTATATAAACAAAGCATTCACAAGGAAAACAAATATTTGCAACCTCATGTTGAATGATGACAATACTATGTTGCACTGAATCAATCTGCTATGGCTCTCAACTAGGGAAATAATGTTAATTCTCACTGCCCTACAACTATGGAATCACAGTCAAAATCCATACATATCAACACCTATGTCATTGTTTAACATACAAACATACCACCTCATATATAGAATTACAATCCCTGCTTTTCATATGGTAAAGTAATTCAATGTTTCCAACATCATAAGTGCTTTTCAGTGTTTCCAACGCGATTAGGGGAAATCAATGCTACCGATGAATAGACTGCATTCCCTTTTATATTTGTATTTTATACAATCATCTCATCTTTTTCCATGTGTCTAACTTTTATTTAATTCAAAAATAATAGTGTGTCGTGTTTAATATCATTTTATATTATTTTTATAGGATTTCATTTCAAAGATTCCAAAATTCCCTCTGTTAATGCAAAGATGTGAATTAAAAGTCCTAAAAAGATTCCAGAATTCCGTCTATTAACGCAAAGATACGAATTTGAAATAAAAATCAAATTACATTAGAAATAAAGTTTCTAAACAATCTCATGAATGCGGGAAGAATGAACCATCAAGTGATTCTGATCACCGAGAAGTATATAAATATATATTTTGCAATTTATTGCCCAAGTATAGAAATATATATCTTGTAATTTCTGTTTAAACTAGTTTAGATTAATTTAATTTTGGATAGAGATCAAATTTCTAGAGAAATCAAAAAGTTCAAATCTCTTGAGATACAAATTTTCTTTAAATTATTAATCTAAAATTATTAAAATATAATAATAATATTATTATAATATCATAATATTAATATTAAATTTAATAAAGTTTGTTAAATTGTTTTTTTGGTCAAGTAAGACTGGAACCTTCAATTAACCCAACAAAATTACATATGGTACCTGTATTTAAAAGTGTAAAGACTAACAAAAGGCATACTCGTTGGAGAACAATAAACAACCAGGTCAACAAAACCCAAAACCTTACATGCATAAACACAAAAGCCCCCTGGGCATAATTCCTAAGTGAAGAGTCTGTTGATCACAATGCAAATATTCTCCTTCAATCGGACCCCACTATTGATCTACCTTCCAATCGGATGGTTGATACTCACTCCGATTAGCCGAGATCTATCGAGATCCACCGTCGATCTAACCTTCAATCGGACGGGAGATACTCACTCCGATTAACCGAGATCTATCGAGATCCACCGTCAAGCTAACCTTAAATTAGACGATAGATACTGAGTCCGATCAACCGAGTTGCACGTTGATCCTGCATCGTTGATCAAAACCCAATTGATCTGACGTCCACGATATATCGCTTCGGAAACATGTGCGGTAATTATCCACTTTTTGGACCCGATCTAGATTATAACCTTGGTCTAAAAGGAATTGGGTCTGCTTAACCTCCGATCAATTTGAAACCCGATATCCATTCGATATCGAATGCCATCAAAGCCTATGGTCTATGAACCTTCAAAAAGCGCATTGTTTAACACATCCTCCACTCCCATAGTTGGCTAAGGTATAAGCATTTATTGTGGGATCGACGGTTAGGAAACAACCGACACTTCTACCAAGCTCCAGGACTTCCGCTCTTTCCCACTCCCGCTAGTCTCCCTCCTGCTTATTATTCATGATCTGGAAGTACTCCATGTCTTTGACCGCCTGTTGATGATAATCGTCCCTCAGTTTACCAAAGGGTATAGAATCCTAGTCATACGAGATATAGATCTCCTTGCACATTACGCCTTCATTCGCCAGACGATCATCTAACATATTGGCTTTCCTTCTCACATGAACAAAACTGACGGTTCTCATAGTTTGCAAGTGGGAATTAATACACTGAAATACCTGCGAGAGCCTCCAGGCTTTTGACACTTTCCCAGGTGTCGTTCCATTAAACATTTTCTTGGCAACATTAATGACCAATTCTGAGTTAGCTTCAATGATGGCATTCTATAAATTTAACTCAATCAAGCTTTCCAGGCACTGTTCTAAGGCCATGAGCTCCACCATGTTATTAGAGGCAGTCCCCAAAGGACTATGGAAGATATCCTTTATGCTCCCCTATTCATCTCTTATGACACCTCCAAATCCAACCATCCCTGGGTTGCCCTTAGAGGCCCCGTCTATATTGATGTTAAAAAAGCCATGAGGAGGAGGCTGTCAGAAATCTTTACTAGTAGTTGTTTTTCTCACTCCCTTACCAATTCCAAGGGGAACCAAAGAGTGGAGATCCAACTTCCTGAATATGCGAGCCTCTTGGGCTGAAGGGGGGTCCTTTAGGAATTTTCCACATAAGGGTTCCTACTATATCTTTGATCTATCCTAGAATTTGGACAATGATATTCTCAGTCGAGCCTATTTTGTTCTTGAAAATCCTGCCATTGTGTTCTTTCCAAACATCCCATATAATAAAGCTTGGAACTAGAGTCCAAGCCTTGTTTATGATTTCATTGCCTGAGAAGTTTTTCCTCCAATTCTTCAAAGTGTTGGTGATGTTGAGTCTGTCTCTATCAGTTTGCCTGAAGACTGAGGCTATCGAATCCCACAAGGTAGAAGTAAAGGGGTAGAGGTTTAGTAAATGCTCCATCATTTCTTCCTGTAAGCCACATAGATGGCATTTGGATGGGCCAACAAATCCCCTTTTCAGAATATTCTCCCAAGTGAGAATTTTCTTTTGGTGAACTAACCACATGAATAACTTGACTTTCATCCATTGTGAGTTCCTCCAAAGGTTATTCCAAACCTAGTCAGGGTTTGGATAATCAAAACCAAGGGCCATGCATTTAGCTTCTTTGAGGTTAAAAGTGCCTTCTATGTTTCAACGCAATCTTAGTTGGTCAGACGAAGAAGGCACTAAAATATTCCTCTTCTCCAAATCAAGAGCAAGGGAATCCGCCTGGGCTTTCAAAGGGATCTCTTCATTGTATCCAATATTCTTCCACATTCACCATTTTTCATTTTCCGTTACTTGATCCCAGAAGTCATTTACCATGGGTAAACCTTTGTTATACGTGTCATTTTTTAGAGCAGTTAATTCTTCTCTAAACAAATTTGGTTCCTGTTGTCATTTATCCTCCCAAAACCATGCAAGGTTACCAGCTCTGATTTCTCAGAAACTATGTTGCTGGACAATGCCTCTATTCTCCCAAGCAAGGTTCCAAATGTGGGAGCCCTTGATGAGCCTTGAAATTCTGATATGATCCCTCTCATGCCAATTACTTGCATATTTCTACTTCCAAATCTTTGCCCAAGGGGTTGTCGATTCCTTGAGCCACCTCCACCAAAGTTTTTTTCCTAGAACTCTGTTGAGGATTTTAGGGTCATGAAGCCCCAAACCTCCATGGCCCTTAGGTTTGCAAAGCTTGTCCCATGCTACCAATGCCCACTTCTTTCTCTCTTCCCCTTTGCCCCAAAGAAAATCTCTTTGAATACTTTTGATTTGTTGTATAACACCTTTGGGAGCAGGAAGAGCTAAAAACATGAATACGAGTATAGCCTACAAGATAGCCTTTGTAAGCACAAGGCACCCCGCTAAGTTCAAAGACCTATAGGTCCATTTCTTGACTTTGTCCTGAAGTTTATTGGTGACCAGTTCCCACACTCCCTTACTCAAAGGTTTGTCAGTAAGAGGCATTCCAAGATACTTGGAAGGTAACCGAGCCCTTTGAAACCCAAGAATTCTGGTGAGGTTCCTCTAAATAGCAATGTGAGTATTGAAAAAAAAAAACCTTTGATTTTTCAAGGCTTACCTATGTACCACCTACCAAAGAAAAGTTGTTCAAGATTTGTTTGAAAGCTCTGGCTTCCTTGACCGTAGGAATGCCCTGCAACATTGTATCATCCACAAATTGTTGATGAGTGGAGGCATCCCCATCCTGGGTAAGTTTCAGACCCTGGATTCTTCCTTCAGCATTTGCCATTTTGATCGTTTTGCCTAGTCCTTCCATCATGAAAACAGAGAGGAAGGGGGAGAGCGCATCCCCTTGTCTAAGACCTCTAGAGGGAATAAAGGTTCTAGAGGGAGAGTCATTAAGTAGAATTGAGAAGCTAGTCATGGATACTAGGGACATAACCCATCTTATCCAGTTGTGGTCAAAGCCATAAGCTCTTATCACTTCCTTGATGTACACCCAACTTAGTTTATCATAAGCTTTCACTAGGTCCAGTTGCATGATCATACCAGCTTGCTTATTGCTCTTAAGAGAGTGTACCACCTCGTGAGCTTGTATGATGTTGTTGAGAATCTATCTTCCTCCCACAAAACCAGTTTACTCCTCAGAAATGAGAACAGGAAGAAGAGGCTTGAGTCTGTTAGCGATCACTTTGGAGATAATTTTGTACACCACATTACATAAGGCTATGGGTATGAATCTATCCGATGTCATAGCTTTTTCCTTCTTTGGAATCAAATCTATGAAAGAGGCATTAAGAGCTTTCAGAACAGTTTCGGATCTCCTAGATTCTTCCACAACTTCAAGGATATCTTGTTTGACTGCTTTCCAACAAGCTTTGAAGAAATCCACATTGAAACCATCAAGGCCAGGAGCTTTCCCATTTTTCATCTCATTGATAACTTTACTAACTTCCTCCTCCAACACTGGCCTCTTCAGATTGTGGTTGTCTTCTCTGGTTACAAGCTTAGTAATGAACTTTGTGATTTTGTTGATGTATCGTGATCTATCGAGAGGCTCCTCTGTTATGCTAAGAAAGTGTTGAACTAGGACAGATTCTATTTCTATGTGTGAGACAAGATCTTTCCCTTGAGAATCTTTAAGTTTGGAAATTCTGTTATGGGATCTATGATCCAAGGTTGATCTATGAAAAAAATTCGTGTTTGTTTCTCCTTCTCTAAGCCACTGCACCCTCAATTTCTATCTCCATAAGATATCCTCTTGCATGCACCGATCTTCCCATTCGTTCTGTAGAGAGTCAACCTGAATTTTCCTTTCCTCAATAAAACACTCTGAGATGTTGATCTGATTAATCTCCTGGATTTTCTTCTCAGCTTCTTTTTTGGCTTTAAAAATATTTCCAAAATCTTGTTTGTTCCAATCTTTAAGCCTAGATTTGATGTGTTTGAGTCTCTATTGAAGTATGAACATTTTAGTGCATTGAATGGGCCTTTCTTCCATCCACCATTTGTCAATATTTATGGTGAAATCAAGGTGAGAGAGACAGATAGTTTCAAACCTGGAAGGTTTGTTCCTCGATGTTCCCATAAAAGAAGCTTCCAGCTGAATATGCTAGTGGTCTGAGCCTCTAAAGGGAAGGATTAAATCTGACATATCAAGGCTTGTGATAAGGAGTTCCTCTAAGATTATGAATTTGTCTAATTTAGAGGTGACTTGAGAAGCCCCTCCTCTCTTATTATTCCAAGTAAAAATGCCATTTATTGTTTTTGTGTCCACTAGCCCCATGTTATTCATGAAGTTCTGGAAGGCAATGCAGTCCCTGCCTAGTTTTCTTGTACTACCTTTTCTTTCTATAATAGATCTGATCATATTGAAATCCACTGCTAGAATCCAGGGCATATCAAGATATCTCTCCTAAAGTTCCTCAAGGAAGGTGAGAAGTTTTAGTTTGTCTTGTAGTTTTTAAGGACCATAGACGTTAGTGATCACTCCAACTGATGGGATTGTTGCAACTTCGCCCATACAATGCCTCAAAAGGACTCATTCTAAATGATTCATGATACTCATTATTGTATGAAAACTCAACCAAGGGGAGATACTATTACCACTTCTCTTACTGATGCATCACATACATCCTCAATTTGTCCTCCAATATCCTGTTGACCCTCTTTGTCTGTCCATCTATCTATGGATGATAATTGTGTTTAAGGCCAAATCTTTGCTAAAACCTGCAAACAACTCCTTTCAAACTTGGAAGGGAACTTTGCATCCCTGTTCGACACAATATTCTTTGGAACGCCATGGAATCTGACCACATCTCAGATGAATACATGTGCTACATCATTGGCTGAGAATGTAGACTTCATCGAGATGAAATGTGCAACCTTTGTTAACCTACCCACAACAACCATGATGGAACCATGTTGTCTCATTGTCTTCGACAACCCTATGATGAAGTCCATTGAAATGACATCCCATTCCACTTTGGAATAGTAATTAGCTGTAGTATTCAACCTAGATGTTTGTACTCTACCTTCAATTGTGTCTAAGGAGATGATTGTAGAAAACATGTTTGAGAAATATTTGTTTAGCAATGCGAATGTTGCTTAAAAAACTCATGGATGTTGTTTTACAAGAGAAAAAAAAAATTATGCTCATTGATTAATTGTGAGTGACTAGGAGTGTTAGAATATTCTCATGAAGGATGATCATGGATGCTCTTCAAGAAATGTGCTCTGGTTGCTTGTTATGTGGTTTTTTGATTAATATGATTGTCAAACATCTTGAGGAGTTTACGTAAGTATCAACGGATAAAAAATTACATTAGAGGATTTTTACTCTGACCAAGACAAAGAAAGAATTGTTGATCGACTCACAAGTTCTAGACCTTCTAAGCAGATGATTTGATGAAACTCCATGAACCCAAGATTTATGAGATGCATACATATTTAGTTTCAATAGAACATAAACATAAATTTGTGGAGAAGAGAACTCACTACAAAGAGAGATTATTGTCAAGTTAGATATTTTTGGTTATGCGACATCAATACATTTTTTAATAATGTATGGTTGCTCCTATTCTTATTAGTTAGGGGATTTCAAAACGTTTGGCTTTTGATATTCTGAAAATGAAGCAAAGGAATTGTATTAGTGCAAGTGGTTGTGAACCCTATATGCATCCAATGAATTTCTTGAGTAATAAGAACATAACCTTGTCTTTTTATGAGTTTTTTTAGTGTTTTTCATTTATTCTCTATAATCATGTTTCGAACTTCCTGTAAGTCGTCTATGTATTGTAATCGGTAATGGATTCCATAATTTGAATGTGATTTAATATATCGTGCCATAAGTATATTAAAAGTCAACTTAGATAGTTAATTACAATTCAACCTAGGCCGAATATATTAAACTTGGCCATGTTAATTTCATTTTCTATGCAACTATTGGTATTAGCATTATTATAAGATGTTATAATAAAACAATGTTACATGCACTTCTATTTGGTTGTCGGGAGGATGGCAAATTTAGGTAAACTCCATAAGGGTTTAGGGTAAAACCCTAGGATTTACTGCAGCATCTCTTTGCGGGCACTTGGAGCTGGGCACCTGACGACCGACAATTTCTCTCTATGTTTCTATTGTAGCCGCGCTTGTCTCCATCTGCCAATAGTTACTTCTAGCATCATGGGTGATTCTATGAATGTCAAGGAGCTCGATTTTACTGAGGACCCTTTCCCCGACTGTGTCATTTTCAGAAACCATAATCTCTCTTCATTGGCATCTGGCTCTACCCTCCCATCTGAACCTACTCCATCTATTTCTGTGCCGGTGGTTTCCTTTCCGGGGCACTGTACTACTCCTATGTTTATCGGGTCGCTTTCAATCGAATCTCCATCTCTGGACTGCCCCCCATGATTTCCTAGTACTCTACACATTCTTACAGCTAACACTCCTCCTTCAGGCTCATTTTACCTAAACCTACCGGCTGACCATCTCCATCCGTCCATCTTGACCTTTTTCTCTCTGTTGTCTGAAGATATTCATGCATCTGAGGCTCCAAACCCTCCTTTTTTCTGCGCACTCTCCATCGAGATGCTTTGAGACCACTACAGTAAAAGTCAAGCCTGCGAAACATACCTCTCTAGAAGGTTCACCTGATCTGTTGGCAGATCATCCATCTACCCCTCGTACTGGGAAGCAGAAGACAAAATGTGTGAAGGCGACTTCAAAGGACATCATCATTTGGTTCGGTGAGACCTCTACTATCGGGGAAGTGGGATATATGGCTAGCACTATTTTAGTTGGACACGTGCAAGGCGGAGAATATTCAGCAACCAGACTCACCCTATGGGTCCGTGATATTTGTGGTGGAATGCTAAAGGAACTGCCTGAGGTGCAGGTCTTACCTAGAGGCTGGTTCGCCCTACATTTCACAAAAGAAAACTACACGGATTTGGTACTCACAAGGTACTGGCACATTGAGATGGCTCTGGTACGCGTCAAGAGATGGAATCCCCTCTTCGACCCAGAGAGGGAGAAAATAGGGGCAAGGCCACTCTGGGTATGCTTGTCAGGCTTCCATTACAGTACTAGTGTGAAGAGGTTTTCATTAGAATTGGGATTGCCCTAGGCACCTACCTGGACCATGATCGAATTTTCGTGTAGTCAAAGAACAAACCCCTAGCTCGCATCCTGGTTCATCTGGATACACGCGAGGGATTGGAAGAGAAAATCACACTTCAATGGGGGAAATACACCAGGGTTCAAATCCTGGACTATGAAGGAGTTCCCTTCCATTGTCGGAGATTTCACAGAGTTGGACACATTTTTAAAGACTGCCCACTCATCAAGAAATCAGAGGATCCTCCGAAGGCATCTCCTGCACCTACAAGGATTAACTCATCAGCTTTGCATTTCTCACCTATTCTGGGCCCTATCCCTAAGGCCAGCAATGTCCCCCCGAAGACAGTGAAAGAAGTGCACAGATCGCCTTCGCCCCCACTTACTAGAGCTCGAACTGTAGTTGAAGCCGCAAAAGCATCGGGTATTCCTCTGACCTCTCTATCTCCTTCAATTGAATTATGCACATCTTTTGTTCCATCCTCCATTATCACTTATGTGGCACACTGCTCTATGGCTACACCTCTTTTCATTGCCACCATCGCACCATCTTTACACTCACTATCCACATCCTCCACCTCTCCATCTTCTAATAGGAATTTATCATCTCACCATTATAATCTTCGCTCCCGTACCCTATCTAGCAGTACACCGGCACATTTTGCTGGTTTGGGACTCACCCTACCTAGTTCAGCTATTCTATCTTCTCGGGGGAGGAAATCAAACCTCTCCAAATCCATCAAGCAAGCAGGGGTTGACGTTGCCTTTAGTAGACAATCCACTCTCGATGGGCTTCTTAGAGCACTGAACACCCCGAGTAGGGTTCCCCCATGAAGTGTCTCTCATTCAATTGTAGAGGCATGGCTAGTGCCTCCAAGAAACTAGCATTGCACAGACTTGTTGATGTAGAACCTTTTGACATTATCCTGCTACAAGAAACCCTAGGTGAGGGTGATTTCATCACCAGCTCCCTAAAATCTATATCTCCTAGATGGAATTTTATATCAGTGGATGTTGTGGGTCGATCAAGGGGCCTTACCATTGGATACAATCCCCGCACTATCAGAGTTTATGCATCTTGGGGTGGCCATGGATTCATTGGCTTTGACATTTTCTCGCTGGAGTTTGGTATTAACCTAAGGGTCATTAACATTTATGGTCCTTTTCATCAGAGGGAAAATTTCTGGCAACACCTGCTTAATCTTACGATCTTTTCCCCTGATCACATCATCGTAGGAGGAGATTTCAATTTCTCTTTGGGTTTTAGTGAATCTTGGGGGTCAATGACACAAGTGGACTATATTACGGGATACATGACCAACCTTCTGGAGCAGCATAAATTTTTTGATGTTTCCATGAATAAGCCTCTTCCTACATGGTGAAACAAAAGGTTGGGAAAAGCTGCACTTGCTCGAATATTAGATCGGTTTCTGATGAAGGTCCCCCTTGTGCAGCATTTGCATCACTACAAACAATGGGTTGGCTCAGGGGGCATCTTTGATAACTCCCCCATTTATCTGGAGGTGTTTGGTCCTCATCCTAAACCAAAAGACCCATTTAAATTTAATCGGTTTCTGATGAAGGTCCCCCTTGTGCAGCATCTGCATCACTACAAACAATGGGTTGGCTCAGGGGGCATCTCTGATCACTCCCCCATTTATCTGGAGGTGTTTGGTCCTCATCCTAAAACAAAAGCCCCATTTAAATTTAACCATGTTCGGCTATAGGACCCTGAGTACATTAACATGGTCTCATAATTCTTGGCTGCCAACCTGATTGATAGGCTTGATTCCTTGACTAAGGGTTTCTGTCAAAACCTGTCTCAGCTTAAGCATCTAACTGTCAATTGGGAAAAAGAGAAACATCAGAGGGAGGAATCACTTTTAACTCACATTGAATTTGAGCTAAGAACTTTTCTTGATGATCAAAACCTGGGTTTTGTTTCAGCAGAAGACAAAACTCATTTGATTGAACTAGAAAACCAAAAGGCTAGGATCTTGAAGGAGATAGAGGAATCCTTACGTCTCAGAAGTCGAGCTATATGGTTAAAAGCAGGTGATGACAATACAAGATTCTTTCAGAATTATGCAAATGGTAGAAAGGTATCAAACACCATATGGAACTTACCAATACCTAAGGGGGGAGTTGCTGATACTTTTAACACACTCTCCCATCTTGGCACTTCACATTTCAGGAATCTCTACAAAAATATCCCTGGGTCAAATTTGGTTGATATCATCAATGTGGCTGGACATTTTCCCAAATTTGTAAATGATGATGAGGCCAAGGAGTTAACTTCTCTTGTTACTGTAGGTGAACTCGAAGGAACAATGAAATGGTTTAAAAAGGACAAGAGTCTTGGACCGAATGGGTGGACCATAGAATTCTATCTTGCATTCTATGAACTATTGGGGAATGATTTGTTGAAAGTTGTGGAAGAATGCAGAATGTCTGGTTCTCTTTATAATGCTGTCAATTCGACCTTTATAGCCCTCATTCCGAAATATGATACACCTTCCGCTTTCAATGACTACAAGCCTATCTCATTATGCAATTGTCTGTACAAAATCATCTCCAAGGTCATTGCTAATCGTCTTCACCCCATCTTATCCATCATATTGCCCCCCAGCAATTTACCTTCCTTGAGCATCGCCAGATACATGAATCCCTTGGCTCAGACCAAGAGGCCATCCACTTGATCTAGACGAAACACCTAAAGGGAATTATCCTAAAGATCAATTTGGCTAAAGCCTTTGATCGTGTCAGTTGGCTTTACATTAAGATGCTTCTCATCAACCTGGGCTTTCCCCATGAATTCATCACTTGGATTATGGCTTGTATTACCTCCCCTACCTTCAGTGTTCTCATCAATGGATCTGGCTCCCATTTCTTTCATGCCGAAAGGGGGCTCAGACAAGGCTGCCCTCTCTCACCCCTTCTCTTTCTGATTATTATGGATGGGCTTAGTCGTTTGCTCACCTTGGCCAAAAGAGATGGCAGCCTTTGGGTTCTTAAGATATTTGATGCCTGTTTCCTTACTGACCTTCTATTTGTGGATGATGTTCTCATTTTCCTTGATGGGAGCATTCGGGACTCTCTCACTTTTTCAAAAATTCTCTCACTTTTCTCATCGGCTACTAGTATGCAGGTAAATCATGCAAAATATACAATTACCTTAGCCCTCAATTCCATCCAGGAGTCATAACTTTCTCAACAACATTTCCCTTATTGTATCATACCCCTGGACAGGGGTTTCAAATACTTGGGTTTCTGGATAAAGCCTCTCAGTTAGAAAATTACAGATCGGGTTTGGCTTGTTGCCAAACTAGGAAAAAGGCTTTCAATCTAGAGCCATAGATACTTATCCAGAGCTGGCCGATTAGTACTTATCAAATATGTTCTTGAGGCCACACCTGTATTTTGGATGGCACTTGCATGGATCCCCAGGAACTTTCTAACTTGATTAAAAAAACTTTGTAACAGATACCTTTGGAATGGCCACCAAGAAAAAAAGGTACTTGCCTGGGTTAGCTGGAACAAGATAGCTCTGCTTAAAAAATGGGGAGGTTGGGGACTAAAATAACTTCCTCTCTTTGTGCAAGCCCTCGCTGCAAAAATGGGCTAGACTCTTCTGACTAGACATAATCTATGGACTTCTATCTCTTATCATAAGTATATATGGCCACAACAAATCATGGACTGGGTTCGCTTGCCAAGCTAGCCTAGATCTGGTATTTCATCTGTTTGGAAGACTCCTACACTCTCTGCCTAGCATCAGGGACAACCTCATTCAGAGAATAAACAATGGATCAAAGGCTCACATTAGATTGGATCCTTGGACTAGAGGTGGTGGTAGATTCCAGATATCTCGAGATATCATACATCATCTACACTCCCATGAGATCAAGGTGATAGCACATATTGTGGACCCACAGAATACCAACATTTTTCTCAAGGATGGAAATCAACCCAACAACTTGATATACCCCCTCTTTGGCAACAGGAATGGAAAGAATACATCTCTAACTTATGTGAATCTCACATCAGGATAAAAGATGGACCTGATGAACTTGTCTAGTATCTAGCTGAGAATGGCATATACTCTCCAAAGACTGGATACCTCAACCTGATCTCTAACAAACAGTTGAAGCAGACCACTTTCTGGTGGAAGAGTATATGGAAATTAACATCGCCTCCAAGGACTCGACTATTATTTTGGTGTATACTTAGAGGCAAAGTTCCTATAGGAGAGTCTCTCACCCATCGATCTTTTCATGGTCCACATTGGTGTGTCTTATGCAAGAATTCTTTTGAATCGACTCTCCATTTATTTCTTAAATGCACTTCCCTGATCAATCTTTGGAAAAATATAACCACTTCCATTCATTTTTCTGGGCATTGAGAAGGTGAAGATATTGGTCGAGCTTGGGAAAGTTGGTGTAATCCACATCAGGGTTTTAAATTACAAAATCTACCCCTTATCATTAGCTGGCATATATGGCTGGCTCAAAATCGTGTCATATTTGATAACAGACCTGTGTGCTGGCCTCACGTCACAGCTCGCATTATATATGCTTATAACTAGCTGCCTGAACCTCATCAACCTCGACCCTGGAGGCCACATGAACCAGCACCTATTGACAAAAATTTACCTTGGGCATTCTTCAATGGCGCGACACAACACTATGGATGCGGCGGTGGTTTTATTCTTTACTTAAATGATCAGCATTACTACAAAGTAAAGATGGGATTAGGAGATGGAACAAACAATTTTGAAGAACTCATTACTCTTCGTCATCTTCTACATTTCTCATTGGGTGATAATTGCATGAATCTAAACATATATGGGGACTCAAAGTGTAAATTGCTTCAATAATAGTATTGTTTTAGATATTTGGGATTCAAGTGCGTTAAGTAAGTCATTCACGTATGGCCATTTCCATGAGAGGTAGTCCCAGGAAGTCCTAGTTACCGGGTGCAAGCCCCGGAAGTGATGATTGAAGCTATGTGATTTATTTCACTAGTTTCAATCCCACTTCTTCACCCCTGTGAGAATCACCCGATGTAATGAGTGCTAAGTGAACTATTCAAATCATGAGAAATTAGTCACTTACGACTACCTCTGATGGAAATGGTCATACGTGAATGACTTACTTAACGTAGTTAAATCCCAAATATCTAATATAATGCATTGCGTAAACCCCCTATACTTAAATAGTATTGTTTGTCACTCTCGCACACACAGTAATATTTTGGATGAAGTGAATTTGTACAAGGCACCGTTTAACATTCTCTCATGCAATCACATTTACAGGGAACATAACAGTTGTGCTGACGGGTTACCCAAGGAGGCCACAACACTTCCCCTACGAGAGTGGATGATCCAGGAACAGTGAGGGGCAAATGAATACTGCTACTACCACCGGCCGCATATTGATCAAATCTACCATAGGGTAGAGAGCCCTTGATTACTGCTTTTTTTGTAATTATTTTTGATGAACATGCTTGACAAAATCTGTGTATATATTTTTCAGGCTATCCTTTTAAGTGTTATTGCCCTGCGTGGCATATGTACAGCCATATAACAGAATCTTTCTCATTTTTCTGCATAACAGAAAATGACTGAAAACCCTGCGTGGTGATGAAAGCTCAAAGTAGCACAAGTTTTTGGCAAACTGTAAATTTTTGACAGAGCCTTAGTGGCTAGAAGGATACACCATATGCTAATAGCATCTACAACATGTAATTTTTCGAAATTAATGAAATATTGCGATTTTTCCAGGGGAAAAAAATAATGTGGCATGCACTGAATTTGATAGTTTAACACAAGTTTGCGTTAAATCAAGTAGTTTTCATGGAAACCTCATCTCTTCCATTTTCATTGATTTTTGAATATTTTTCTACTATAATGAGGATCACTAGATTGAAAGATGAAACACTTCAAATCTATTTAAAAGGTATATATTTTTTTTCACAGAAGCAAGGATATTTTACTTAAAACGTTATGGGCTAACTATACAACAAATGTTTGCATATGAAAGAGTGATGAAAGAGTAGTGTCTCTCATAGATGGGAACTTATCAATAGAATGTTAAAGGGTTCTCCTATATCGAGATTCCATCTCCTTTTTATATCATGTCTCGCATGAATAGACACATAGTTATGAATAGATCTTTAATCCAAAATAACTATATAGCTAGATGATGCCTTGATATTGATTTCAAATTTGATATAATACTATCACTATAGGTAGGCTACATTATATTTTTTCGACACCTTCTATCTATTCCCCCTTTTAAAATTGTAGTAAAGTAATAGGTTTTGTTTGGGATTCCATGTAGGTGGCCTATTTTATCTCATCTATAATTGGGGGCGTTTTGGATCAAGAATCTCTAAAGTTTCTTATTCTTCTTCCACTACTTATTCAAGCCATCTCACCTTTACTTGTTTGATGATTTAATGTGTGTATGTCTTTATATTTTCCTTCAAAGGTTCAAACTAGAAGTGTCATAGTGGAATGGGTCCTTGCTCTTATGACTTGATAAGTGATTTCTTCAGATGCTACTTCTTCAGGAGGATGAATAACTAGGAGAGATATATTTCCATGGTAAGTACATAAAAAAATATTTATATGGATGTAGAGGGTCAAAATTGACCAATAGTTATGCATCCATTTTAAAAACCTACAAAATAGGATATTGATAAGATTTATTCTAGCACCATACTTAGAATATTAGTGAAATGCACATCAATGTGTCATGTTCCAAAACATTCTCTACATTTGAAGGTCACTTGCTCATAGTCTGTCTTTTGACTCTAGATATAATATTTATCAACTATTTTAATTCCACAATTATTTAAACTCATACATAAACATGCATGCATCTATTGTGACATGTATTGAATTTGTTTCATCAATTCTAAAATGAAATTTACTTAGAGAATTTCCTATTTAACATAAAATTATAGCCCAACAAATGTACAAAAATGATAATCTTATTGAGATGAAAATTATGGAGAGTATGTATATAGAGATATCAAATTTTGAAATCCAATTTTTCATACATATGTTATATTTTCCAAGGACCGTGGAAAAGAGTTGAGGATCCGATCTATAACTTCTAGTAGGTTAAATTCTACTACAACTAAATGTTTAACATAGGGATAGGTACCAATTTTTATCTTGAGACATATTTCCAATTGTAGGCTCAATCATTTTAGGTTGAATGCACACTAAGTGACACTAATCAAGGTAGTTGGATCTTTGCTAACCATGTGGAGATAAGGAGGTTAGATTTCAAGATGACCC
>APFE030013224.1:17902-36325 GCA_000404065.3 Pinus taeda
GGCAGTGGAGGAGGGAAAGGTTGCCATCATTAAGGAATTGATCTGCAAGGACAAAGGGGCCAAATTGGTAACAATGTTGGTAATTGAATAATCTAGAGCTCCTTATCTATTTCATGACATGTGCTTAGCCATATCGCGAGGAACAATTAACTCTGGCGATGTAACCTTTTATTGAAACCTATGGATTTTGGTGTAATGAAAATCATGATCCAAGCAGGTGGTATCAAAGCTAATGGTCTCGAGTTTGAAACACCCTTGGCTCACACTCAGGGGGAGATTGTTGTGCAATAGATAATGTAGATCTCCATGTGTGTTTCATGACACGTATTGAACCACCTATTAAGTATTCATAAAATTTGAGGTTGTGTCGATTTACTAACACCTATGGATTTTGGTGTGGCAACAATCATGATCCCAACGAATAGAAAGGAGCTTCTGAGGTGATCAAGGAGAGGCAATTTCTATAGAGTCAAACAAACCATTTCACGTGGGAGTTGTTTAGATAAAGCCTAGCCACCACTTAAGAAAACTAAAATCTATTTTTTTGTTTATTCTACTTTATATTGCATGTAGAAACTTATAATAATATAATAAATCACATAGTCCCCATTCTCCTGATACTAATATATTTATATCAATTATGAAATTACAAATTTTAAATTAACTTGATTTAGAAAATTACTTCTTATTTAAATTATAATTATAAATATAATTATAGATTTATATAATATAATATATTATAGTATATATATATAGTATATATATATATATATATATATAATAAGTAGTCAAACTAAAAATAAAATTAGAGTATTATTTAAAATAAGGTATACTAATTTCATCCTAAAAAAATTGTAACTTTTTTGAATTAATTAATCATAATTTGTTATTCTAAAATTGAATATAATAAATTAAACTTCTTTCATTAGTTCAAATGAATTTATCATTTTCTATTTTATATTTGTATAATAAACTATAGAGTTCACTTTCCTCCTAGTGTACCATTATTTAAAAAAAAATTACAAGACAAACCTATAGATTGTCCGCGATTTTTAGCACGTTTTAATCCTCCAAACACAGATTTGAATAGGTGGATACAAAATCCATGAGTCAACCATTATGAGCATAAAAATTTTAAAACCTTCGAATCTACATTCCGCTCCATAAGCTACCCATAATAATCTATACTATATATCATAGTTTATACTTCCCTTTATCGCTTCCATTTGAGGTAAGTTGAATTGATCCAACCATCGGGTTAGTACTTCCATTGGCTGCAGTTTGACTCTGGCAGGAAATGTGGTGCTCTCATCTCGTTTTCCTCCCATCTGATGGAAATGAAAGAGCCAAAGTCTGGGAGTGTTTTTTAGACCAGCTAAGTAAGCTAAATAATTAAAGTACCTTCAATCAATGAGATGGAGAACCAACTCTCCTTCTTCATTGTCATCATATATACAAGTGAGAATGTGATGCAACAAATTTAACAGCACTGGGATTGCAAAGACTGCTTTGATTGAAAATTTGTCATTGATGCTCATGAATTTTTGGTTAAATTCTTCAATATCTTCTCTTTAGCCTCAGATATCAAGCGAGAGAAACAAATCACCAAACACGGGCTTCTTAAAATTGTTATTTTCCTCACGGATTACAAGCATGGGTAACAAGTTCGACATTTTATTGTTTACAGGTAACAGGAAGCATGAACAGGTAGCGTGAATAGGCGGGCAAGTAGAGGATAGGGTTTTCTGAGCATAGTGGATAGGAAGTGTGAACAAGGTTTCGTGAGCACAGAGCAGTGAGGTAGTTAACTTCTAAATAAGTAAACATTCAGAACATGGAAAACGGTCAGAAGAGCCAAAGCATAAAGAGCAAGGAAATTTCAGATTTTGTGGAAACAAATCATTTGGGTCAAGTCAAAATTGCCTCAATAGATAAAACATGAAGGTGGATTTGGGTAAATTCAAAGCAATATGAGGGCATTTTAAGGAGTAGGATTGCTTTCCTTAAATGGGGACAAATCAGAAGAAAATCAATCAAGATCTAGAAAAAGAAAAAGGAAATAAATAAGAGAAACAAAAATAAAGAAGAATCAATCATTTACAGTCTCACATCTACACCTTTTACTTGGCCATCAAATCTATATGTCTAAGAACTGATAAAGGTCAAAACAAGGCTGGAGATTTTCGAAGCTAGAGAACAAGAAAGAGACCGCAAAATTTCAGAGATTACAGTTGCGAACCAAAGTCTAGGAAGGTAATAGAATTTTAAAAGAATGGGTAACAATGTTACAAGAGGCTGTAGAGATAGGGAAACAAAAATTGAAAAACATGAAAGAAGTAATAACAACAAACAAAGATGTGATAATTTCTAAACAAACTCAAGTAGATACACAGATATCTCAGCAAACAGACATTTCCAAAGAGAAGGAAAAAATGAATAGTGGAAAAGATAGTCCAAAAGAAATCAAAGCTAGAGCTGAAGACGCTAATGGTTACATAAATACAGAGGAATAAGAAGATGCAAGTGATTACAGAGCACAAGAAATAGAGAAAAAAGAAAGATAGGGCATAAAAACAAACTTTATTACCATGGGAATAAGAGATTATGGGAAGAATGAAAGTATTCCCAATTTGACAAGAGACTTTCTGAAAGAGAAACTACATTGGAAAGGGAAAATTTGCCAAGCAAGAAGGGTTGGGAGGATATGTGAAGAGAGGCCTTGACCCATAAAAGTCACAGTGGCAAGCACACAAGAAAAATGACTGCTTTTCGACAAAAAGAAACTCTTGAAAGGCTCATACTTCTTCTTTGATGAAGATTTAACCAAAAAACAACAAGAGGAGAGAAGGGATGAAGTGGAGAAAATTAGAATAGCAAGAAATGAAGGGAAAATGGCATGGTTGTACAATGGGAAAGTTGTTATTGCAGTGTTTGAGCCTCCAGGAAAATCAGGGTAGAAAGATGGCAGTAAAGAAAAAACAAAGAATTCAATAATAGAGATGAAAACAACAAGAGTAGCATGGACAAAAAGGGGTGAAGACTCAAATTTGAGTCTTATGTGCCAAACTACGTAGCAGTCAAATCTTACCTAGGTCTACGTAATTTTAGTTTGTTGGAATTGTAGAGGTTACCCTTGGAGGAGGGGACCTGAGTTAGGGCCTATTGTGGAAGGTAGAGACATAATTGGTCTCATGGAAACTCATGAGCATGATTGTTGTAAAACTCCTGTGTTTGACGGTTATTTGAAGTTGGCAGTTTGGAACAAGGTAGCTGAAAATGGAAAAGGGTATGGGGGAATACTAGTTTTAGTGAGAAAAAGAAGGTTTTCACATTTAATTAATTAAAGAAGATGCAAACAAACAATATTTATGGTTGAAAATATTAGAGAATGAGAATAACATAAGAATTGCAACATGCTATTTTTCCCCTCAAGTCTAGAAAACTTACAAAAATAAGGGGCTTGACAACAAGGATCCATATGCAGCTTTAAAACAAGATATTGCAGTGTACTCTCAGCAAGGAGAAGTTCTTTTAGTGGGAGATTTCAATCCCAGAACAACAAATAATCAAGCTAGCATCCTTTGTTATGAGAGGATAACAATCCTATTTGGCTCACTGAAGAGGAGAATCCCCAATGGGTGAGGTGTTCAGAAGATGACAACGTTAGCAATCATTTTGGAGATGAGTTGCTTACACTATGTGGGGCTTCCAACGTAATTATTTGCAAATGGTATAGATAAATGGAAAAGGTCTTGGAACTTCACTTGAAACACATACAATGGGGCAAGTGTCATTGACTATGTGATATGTTCACAAAGCTTGATAGAAAAGATAGATGAAGTTAGTATTGGAGAGCATATTTGGGACTTAAAATCAGACCATAACCCAATTTTTATAAGGTTATCATGGTTAGAAGAAAGATAGCAAAAGAGGAAAACCCAATGCTCTCGACAATCATTATCAAGGGGCAAAATTATTCTAACACAAGAAAATGGTACTATCTTCAAGACAAGGTAGAGAGATTAATTCAGAAATACAAAATTGGTTTCAAATGCTTCAATAGCCATGAGTTAACAAATATAATCCAAAGTGCACTTGAGAAGTGAAAAAGAGCAAAAAATAGGAAATTAGAATCAAATTGCTTTCCTGTAAATGCTTGGTTTGATGAGGAATTAAAAATGGCAAGGAGAACCTTGAAAAAGGTAGGGAAGGAGAAAATGAATGTAAGGTTATATAAGCAGATACTAAAAAAGAAGAAAGATGAATTCATGCAAAAAATGAGAGAAGAGTTAATATATTTAAAAAAGAATAATCCAAATCTTTTCTGGTAGGAACTGCAACCAAGGAAGAAGCAAATTGAAAATAATATTACAGCCAATCAATGCTTCGATTATGCAAGGTAACTCTATGAGAAAAAATCTGAGGTGGAGTCCCCTCCCATGATTAACACAAATTCAAATCTCTTCACATTATAGGAGGTGGAGAATGGAATTAAGAAGCTGAAAATAGGAAAGGCACAGGACTTGGTTGAACTTCAAGCAGAGTATCTAGAATGGGGAATGAACGCTCTTGCACTGCACATCATGAAAATATTCAACAACATCATTCAGCAAGGATTCCCAAGAGACTGGACTGCTAGCCTAGCAATACCCCTTTTTAAAAGTGGAGGAATTAATAATCCATCCAACTATAGAACAATTATGATCAATCCTTTGTTTGCAAATATTCTCGGCAGCATGGTAGAAGCCAGAATTAGCAAGTGGGCAGAAATAAAAGAAAAGAGGGCAAGAGGACAAGCGGGTTTTAGGCCAAAACATTCTACAATGGATCATTGCATCACATTGAGACACATTGTTGAAAAGGTTTGGGAGGACAAAGAAGAAGTATTTTGTTGCTTTGTTGACTTTGAAAAAGCATTTGACATAGTCCCTAGGGATAAGTTGTGGCATAGAATGGAAGAACCTGAAATTCCTGTGCATTATAGAGCCGCTATCCATAGACTTTATGAAGAAGTGAAAGTCAAAATTAGAACCTCAGCAGGTATTTCAGAAAGATTTAGAAGTGACATTGGACTTAAGCAAGGTTGCCCTCTATCCCCCACTGTTTTTTGTCTATATATTGATAAATTGGAAGAGTGGTTAAATCTGCAAGGTGGAGATGGTGTTCAGTTGGGGGAGTTTGTGATAAAACTTCTTCTATATGTTGATGATATTGTATTTATTTCTATATCGGCCCAAGAATTGCAAATGCACTTATATGCCCTTGAGAATTTTTGTAGAGTAGTGGGGATGAAATTCAATACTAACAAGACCAAAATAATGATTTTTTCTAATAAAAGGAAGCAGAGCCAACATACTTTCTTCTTTGAAGACAACATTATTGAAGAAGTAAATGAGTACAAGTACCTTAGGATTGATTTCAACAACAAACTTAATTGGGTGGACTGTAGAAAGAGGATAATTTTAGGAGGGTGGAAAGCATTATATGCTCTTCAAAACAAATGTAGAGAGGCAGAGTTATGGGATTGGAAAATGATTAAAGTGCTTTTTGGACGCCTAGTTTGTCTCATGATGCTATATGGGTGTGAATTCTGGGCTAGCAACACTCCCGTATCAAAATAGAAACAAATTGAGAAAATCCAAAAACGCTTGATCATGAGCAAGTTCAAAATAAAAATTTTGGTACCTTATGAGATAATGTTGAGTGAAACATGAGAAAATTGGATTGAAGCAATTGCCATGGTGTGGCTCATAAGATACCTAAAAATAATTGAACAAATGAGAGTAGGTAGATGGCCTAATGTTATCTTCAATGAAGGCATCAATGAAAGAAAGAAAACATAGATGAAACAAAACTACAAATGGATGCAAAAATGGGATATCTATCTCAATGCCTGTCCCACAAATATCAAGGAGCTAAAGGATTTTGTTATGGAGAAGTTTCATAGAAAGATATACGGAAAAGAGTTGGGTAGAAAGAATAAATATTACATTAAGGAATTCAACCATATGTGTGATTTACAACAAAAATAGTTCATTAGAACTAGCATTTTGTGGAGGGAAAAGGTTCTTATTTCTCAATTAAGGACCAATTCACATCAACTTCGGTGTGAAAGAGGACAGTGGAAAAGGCCTAAAAAATCTTGGGAAGAAAGGGTGTTGAGATTTTGCACGTCTAGGGTTGTGGAATCGGAAAAACATTTCATTCTGGAATGTGATGCATTTAAAGACATCAGAGAAAGTTATCAGAACATGTTCGCATCAGTTTCTTGGCATTGTCCTTTTAGCAAGGATATTGTTGGAAGGTTGGGTCAACTCATCATCAATTTGAATCGGAAAAGGACTGAATTGCAAAGAGCGAAAAACAGGGAACTAATCGTCTCATAGACTATTTTTAGTCTCGTGGACCTTAAAATATCATTTCATTTCATTTGATATTATTAAGTCTATACTTATAGGGTGTGGGTTAGGTCATAATGAATCATAGAGGCGGTGCACAACATTGTTGGTAACATCTTGACATGGTTTTTTTAGCTTAGCGAACAAGTGAAAAATAAAGGGAATTTATGGTTATTCATTTGCTATACATATAAATTACATTTAGAATTTAGATTCCCGATGCTTATGGATTATAATATAAATTATTCAACTTTGATTTGTGAGTTTCTCTGTGCAGGGTTTGTTTCAACTTATCTCTACACGTTTGCTTGGTCTTAGATTTTCATCAACTTTGCTCCCCGAGTTTTCTTACTGCCCACTATCGGACACCCATGGATCGTAATTCATTTATTATTCAACTTTTCTATGTGATTTTTCTTGGTGTTTGGATTGCATCAACTTTGATTTGTCGTATCTTCGTCAAATTTTCTCTAAGAGTTTGCTCCCTATTGGTTTGTATCAACCTTGCTCTACCAGTTTGATTAGTGTTGGGTCTGCTTTATTACAGTGGTCTACAAGACTGCTCGAGTCTTTACTCTATCAATTTCTAAAAAAAATTTGTTTGAAATTTTGCTAAATAGTTCACATATGGAATTGCCAATACAGGTCACAAAGCGGTCATTATTCAAGATAAGAAAAAATTTGTCTACCTTAACCTCTTTATCTTTCCTTCAAGATCTTGATTATGGTGGAAAAGGAGGACAGGTTGAGGAGAAAGCATGTCTAGTCTAGTAATTTATCTTTTGTTTAGTTGCAACACCCATTTCTTTCACTATTACTTGCTAGGTTGGAGACCAAAAGGATTGTTGCATTTGTTGGATACTCTACCAAAAGTTTTCTAAATAATTTAATTCATGAACAACTTGAAGTTGCATTTTCATAACCCGTAATGAGGTGGAAAATTTAGTCGTTTTTGTTTTGTGGATTATATGAATAAGAGATTTTCAACATGAATGTTTATAACTTCATTTAAATGTATAATATGATTACAGAATGTGGTCAACCACATTTAAAATCTGAGTGATTCTTCAACTATGTTTGAAAATCAACTATATTCAACTTTGGTCAAACATAATTGCTTATTAATATTATTGATTAATATTAATAATCAAACATGTTGTGAAGTCTGAATGGTACAAAAATCTATCCAACATTGAATTGTGACAAACATCGTTGTAATGTTACATTACATTGAAATTTATCCAGCATGACAATGTGACATTACAAAATTAGTCAACAACATTTACTATTGTGGTTGACTATGTTGGATTGCGTTTGATAGTGAACACATGGTCAACCATGGTCAATTATGGTCATCCATGATGAACTATGGAAAACCATTGTGAACCATAATTGAATAGGGTTAACAATTGTCAGGAATAGGTGAATATGAACAATGATGGTTTAGCATGATCAATCATGGTCAATCGTGATGAACCATGGTTGAATATGGCCAACCATGGTTTAATTGTGTCAAACATGGTAAATAGTGTTCAACCATTGTTATTCGATGTCAACCATCATGAACCGTGATCAACCATGATTAAACATGGTTGAATATGGTTAACCATGGTCAATGTCTCTATGATGAACCACAATCAATTATGCTCAACCATGATCAACAATGGTTAACCATGATTAACCATGGATGAATTTCGTCAACCATGATGAAGGTCTCTTTTGTTAAATTTGGTCAATCATGGTTGAGTGCAATCAACCATGATTAGCCTTCATCAACCATGCCCTTTTCATGTTATCCATTCTCAAACATGATCACCCATGTTTGACCATCATAATCCACCGTCAAGCATAATAAACCATGACCATAATGGTTAATCAAGGCTCTTATAGTTAACCATGATTAACCATTGTTTAATATATTCATCTTCAATCGACCATGCTCATCCTTGGGTTTATTAATCCCAATGATATATAATATTAAATCCTTTAGTTTATTAATCCCTTTAGTTTATAATATTAATAATACCTTGGGTTTATTTATTTTTTTGTAAGCTTGGTAGAACCTTTCTATTAATTTTATGTCAAAAAAGAGGTATGTTACATCCAAATTTTAGATGGTTGGGTGGCCTCAACCTACCTAGTGGGAAACAAGGTATGTTGACCACCTAACGACATGATAAGCCATCCAAAAGAAAAATATTATGAGCCTAACAAGCCACTCTAAATAAGCATGAGTGTCCTTATACTTTATACAATCTAGATAACTGTAAACATAATTGTAAAATTTTTGAAAAGTATGAAATCGTTGCATACCAAAAACCAAAACAAGGGGTGCACCAATAAACTATTCATCTTCAGTTGAATCAACATGAGCAGGGTCCTTTGCATTGTAGCCTGGCAACTTAGTTTCAGGGATACATGTAATATGTTTCTCGATATGACTGAGGCAACCATTTTTTTGTTGCAGTTGGAATGTAATCTTCTCAAACTCCTTACTATAATCTAGGTACCCATGAGAGGAGGAAGGAATTCCTATTTGGAGTTGCTCCAGAGCTTTAGCAAGCAGGTTATTCATCATCCAATATAACTAAATTGTTTGTTTCTATTGGGTGGATCTTCCTCAAGAATGATTGGGGTCTGGCACCAATGTCTTCCAATCATCCTAACCAATTTCCAAAATATTATCTTTTTGGTTTTAGCTCCTCTTCCCATTCTACATTGAGCTTCCTGACCTGGGCAGAGCTTCCTGAATGGTATGCATGGGCTGCTTCATCAATGATTCAGGATGCCCACTTATGCCCATGGACTTTACCACCTAATGCATTGGGATGTCTGGTCGCAAGAGATGTTTTACTCTATTTACCTCGGCTATGATATACCTGGGAAGCCTTACGTTTACTTGTGGCAGCACGAGCCATGTACTTGAGGTACTTACAAGGCATGTTATAAACTAACTATAACCTTGGAAGCGGACCTAAAAGGAGTTTATACACAAAAGCAACAAGCTTTCGGGGGTCCCTCAAGAACAGGGCACCTGCCAATGTAACCATACAAGAGGACAAAAACTAAAACAAAAACTAGTTTAATTGCTTGTTGTCGACGAGCGACCAACAAGAAAAAATGACCCAAGCCACATAGGAATCCAACTTTTCCTGAGATTTCTGGAGCTGTAAATATAAATGGAACCTCTCAAATACCAAAAATTTGAAGGTTCTGGGCCCAACCTACATACATGCATACCATAAATAAATCCCTTGCACTGGGGACAGAGACGGTAATAGAGCTGAGAGTCACCGACAAACCAAACCCTGTATGGACCCACGCGTGACAACAAAATCCCAAAACCCATTGATATTGCCAGCCAGTGTTTCTAAAAATCAGTCACGTGGAATCCAATGCAACCAATAACACCTCCATTGCCAGGGTACCCTTTGGGTTCGGCGTGACACTTAAATTTCAAGTGGATTCATCATGACTTGAGGCCCTGGGAAATGGTTAGAATCACGCTGGGCAACATTGGGGCTGCCAGAATATTTGTGATGAAGACGGACATGGAGAGCTTATTCTGGTGCTTTTCATATCCAAAACTGGAACATGAATGTGCTCTATTATTTTACAAGCCCGAAATTCAGAGGGAAATGAGGGAAACTTATTGGAAGATAAAATTTTAATGGTAATTGTTAGGATTCCAAGAAACTCTCCTAGGTTGTAGCTCGGAGATGCTTGGTAACATATAAATTCAACTCTTGTTGCAGGGTTTAATGGAAAGAATGATGATTTGGTTCAAGCCAGATAACCACTTCTACTCTGTTTCAATCCAAACATGCATGAACACCCTCAGACTACAAGGCTTTAGAGCACCAATGCTCATAGTTTAGATATTTAGGAGAATATGGAGGATACTAACCACACCAATAGATACGCAAGACCATGCGATGGTCAGCTGCAACTAGTATAGAAACCTACAAATCTAGTCTATTAATGCAAAGACAGGATGACAACTCTCCTGCACTAGATAGAAAGAAATCTGAGCAACCTATACAGTGATGCATTCAATATTCCAACACAGAGATAAGATGACAACTATCTAGTGCTAAAAATTAATAGATCAAGAACACAGCTCATCAGGTACAAGCTTAGAACTGAGGAAAATGGACAATGAGCAATTAACAACAAAAGAAGCTTGTATTGCTGAAAATGAAGATGAGATGCTGCAAGCGACAAACTTTCTACTGTCTCCAGAAGTTGAACCTTACATGAAATGCCAAGCCTAATTACATCTTTATTCTAGATATTTATAATTTTACATTATAATGGCACTTGGCCATTTAGGTATGGAGGGGTCTTAATTGACCACCAACTGCATTTTACTACTTGATGGAGTCTATGAACAAGGTTACTTGCCTCCCTGTGTAAATCTAACCTGTAAAACTGTTGTGTTGTCCTTTAGGCTGTTGGAATGCTTGCAATAGTGAAGTCCATGATTGATAAATTCTATTACAAAGTCATGCTATGTCCGTTTCTCCTTTTGGCCATGCTTTCTGTTTAATGTGGTTTTTGGGGATCTGACTGTTATTAGTCAAGCAGAGTTGGTCATCTCCTTCCTTGGGCAACAGAATGGACGTAGGAAGTAGGGTGCATGGGTAGGTGGAAAGTTGGGATGAGCGAGAGAGATGACCATCAAATTGGAAAGATGAATGGCAGAGATGGCTCAACGAAGGCTATCGGCCGAGGTGGGAGCGGGGTGCATCAGGGCCTTTGGATCTTCAGCAGATAGATTAGACGATCATCGGGCGATGGAGTTGCGTGGGCGTTAACGAGTGAGGGTGGTTTAATTGGGCAGTAATGGTTTTCATCACACCGCTTTCAGGCACTAAGTGGTAATTTCTCGGGGCAGCACGATTCCACAGATGGAATAACACATAGCAGCGGATGAGAGAGAAAAACCGCCCTCATCGTGCATCGATCTAGTTGTCCGTGCGATATGTGCGAAGGCCATCAGATCTTGGTGGAGATGATTTGACAGTGGAGAGTGGTCAAGTGGGTTTCCTTTGTCGGGCGTGATGTGAGCCGTTGGATGGGCGGGGGCTGATCAATGGCGGGAATGCGGCGCGATGGGTTACGAGTATGCGAAGACATATGGTAGGGTTTTACGGGTGCTTTGGGGTTGCTTTGTCAGGTTTAGAAGGTAAATAGGGAAATTGAAATGGTGGAGAGTAAGCGGGGTAAGAAGAGAAGGGGAAAATGACCCATGTGGGGCCCCTTTGAGGACACAACCAATAGAACAGGCCTCTCTCTGACATTAGAAAGTTAGAGTTGCACAACAGAGCTAACACTGGCTCCTTTTGGGGATGAAATCCTCCCTGTGAGGTTTCAAGAACCGTAGACCACTGTCTTTCATATAGAAACAAGATCGACAAGATTTTCTAGTATTCCATTAGGCATGGAGTCTAATTAAGCCTACACTAAAGCTGTAAAAGAACATATTTACAATGTTGGGGCCTAAAGGCCTTAAAAAACATAAATCTTCAAAAACTACCCATTAATGGGGCCATCAAAAACTGTTTCTCCTTCCATACTTTGCAACATGAAAGTATTGTTTCCCTAGACTTGAGTAATAACAAAAGGTCCTATCCACAAAGCATCGAATTTGCCATGATTGCCATTCTTTTCCTTCAATGCATCCCATTTAAGAACCAAGTCTCCAATTTGAAAATTGTCCATCTTTGCCTTCCTTTCAAAGGCTTCCATGATTCTCTTTTGATGTGTTGTAGACTTCTCAATCAGTTGATCTCTGATCTAATGAATTTCGGCCAAGTCACTAATCATCCTTACCATGTCACTTTCATCATTCTGTTCTTCTTGCAAGAATTTGGCCACAGAGAGGGTCAACTGGATTGGGAATATGGCCTTAGTGCCATATACCATCTTGAAAGGAGAATTCCCTATGGATTTCTTTGTTGTCACCCTCTCATCCTACAATGCAAACTTTAGTTGGGAATCCCAGTTCCTTTTGTTGTCTTCCAGCAGCTTTCTAATTATCCTTATCAGGCTCCTATTGGATGATTCTGCTAGATCGTTTCCTTGAGGGTAATATGAAGTGGAATGCACTAGTTTAATGCCCATTGAGTCATACATGCCCATCAACTCTTTTACCCTGAAGGCTACTGCATTGTCTGTAACCAATTTGTGTGGAGAGCCAAACCTGGTGAAGATGTTTTCTGTCAAGAACTTCATGACAACATGATGATCAAATTTCTTAATAGGGATGGCCTCAATCCATTTAGTGAAGTAATCAGTGGCTACTATGATCCATTTGTGCTAGCCACTAGAACGTGGATTAATTTCCCCTATAAAATCCAAGCCCCACTGCTAGAAGGGCCATTGACATGTATTGGCTTCAAGGGTAAGTATTTCAACTGCTATTTTCCTTCAAACCTCTAGCATTTGTCATCGGATCTTACAAATGAGAAAACCTTAGAGAAAAGAGTGGGCCAATAATAGCCAACCCTCAAGATCTTGTGGGTTGTCGTTTTCCAATAGTGATGTCCTCCACAGATGCTGGAGTGGAACTAATGCATGACCTCTACAGATTGCTCTTTGTCTAGACATCTTAAAAGGATTCCAGATGGATCCCTCCAATAAAGTAAGTTTTCATGAATACAAAATTTGGCTCTTCTGAGCTTAATAGTCCCGGCTTGGCTTGAACTAAGGCCTGGAGGGACTTCTAGCTTCAACAAAAATTGAGCTATTGTAGAATACCATTCGTAAGAAGCTAGATTTTTAGCCAACAGTTGGTCATGTCCTTGTCCTACTGTTGCTTCTTCTATTTTTCCATCTTCTGAATTTGTATCCATGCAGTTTATGTCAAGCATTTTGCAATTTTCTTCGGCCATCAGCTGAGCAAGGCCCTGACCCTTGACAAGATTGGTGGGCTTCAATTCTATGTTGAATTCAATAAGCTTTGCAATCCATTTAGCCATTCTTGCATCAACATCTGGTTACGTTAGGAAATCCTTTACTAAAGCAGAGGGCACATATGCAATTACCTTGGAGTGGAGAATGTAGATTCGAAAAGCTTTTAAATGTTTGATAAGAGCATAAGCTTTCTTTTCGATAATATCATACCTTAGTTCATCGTCTCTTAAGGTTTTGCTGAAAAATGCCACTAGATGCTCTCAATCCTCATCATCTTTCTGCAATAAGATTGCTGCAAGGGTGTCACAGGAAGCAAAGGAGAAGATATGGAACTCCTTGCTATAGTCTGCGCTGATTAAAGTGGGAGCAGACATAATAGCTCTTTTGATGGCTTCAAAATATTTTCTTGCTGTATCAGTCCATTTGATCCCTGATCCCTTTTTTAGCATAGAGGTGATGTGTTTTACCAATTCTGCAAAATTAGGAATACACAACTTACAAAATTTATTTTGCCCAGAAAGGATTGGATGTCCTTTTTTGTTCTTGGAACAGATAAGGCCTATGTTGCTTTCACTCTTTCTCAGACAATCTTGATGCATGCAGTAGAAACAATGTGTCCTACAAGCTTGCCCTCTTCTAAAGCAAACTGTGACTTCTTAGGGTTCACTAATATCCCAAACCTTCTGCACTTCAGAAACACTTTATTCAAATGCTGCAAATGATCTTGATGGATGTTGGAGTATATTGTTATATCATCCAGGTAGACAAGGAAAAACTTATCCTTCTCTCCTATAAACGCTATATCCATGGATCTCTGAAAGGTGGCCCCAACATTCATTAGTCAAAAAGGCATTTTGGAGTACATAAAAGTGCCCCAAGGAGTGGTGAAGGTAGTCTTTTCATGGTCATCTGGATGTACAACAACTTGGTTATACCCTGAAAATCCATCCAGGAAAGACATAACTTTAGCTCCTAAGACTTTATGTAGCAAATGTTCCATTTGGGTATGGGATAGTTATCTTTCTTAGAGCATTTGTTTAGGCTCCTGAAATCAACACACAACCTTATTTCTCCACTTTTCTTCGTCACCACTACCAAGTTGGCTACCCACTTTGAATATCTCAGGGGAATAATGATTTTGGTAACCAACAACTTCTTGATTTCTTTTTTGATTAGAGGGAGGAGCAAAGGATTTATGGGTCTCAGCATCTATTTGAAAGGAATGGTGACTTTTTCCAATGGGATCTTATGCTGGATGAAATTTTTGTCATAAGTTTTAAGGTCATTGTATTCCTAGGCAAAGATATTAACAAATTGCTTGATTAAGGTGTAGTACTCAGAACTTTGGGCAGCAGACAAATGGGTGGACAGATTTATATACTTTGGATGATCTGGACTCCCTATGTTATGCCTATGGACTGCAGACTTATTTTCTTTTTGGGCAATCTTATGAGGCACATCATTATGGTCAAATAACGTCTCTAGAGGCACTAGCCTTTTAGGTATATGATTGTTAGGCAAATGTACAATGTTGTCTTGGCCAATTCTGTTCCTTAGCTGGGGCTGGGGACATTCTTGCAAGGTTACATTCTCTTGATCAATTTTCATTTCAGAGAATTCATAAATGACTTGTAGAAACCTATTTACTTCATCATCATCATCAAAGACTTTCCAGTGCTAGACATTATTAGGCAAGGATGGTCTATATTTTATGTAGACTTCATAAGCCAATCTAGGGGGCATGGGAGGGATGAACATTCTAGCGGACACAGTGAGGGAATCAGCAAGCTGATTTTTTATTCTAGGTATATATGAGATACAAAAGCTATCAAAAGAATCTTTGAGTCTCCATATCTTTGTACGCTTTTATCCTTGGGTGCCTTGCTTGGAATGTTTTGTTCACTTGTTGAATGATGAGATCAACATATCCAAACACCTTTATGTCTCTGATTCCCATGTCTTTCGTAGCCTTTAAGACCAATATCAGAGCCTCATACTCTACCATATTGTTGGTGACCTGAAAATTCAGCTTAAAGGATAGATGTCTGCTTTCTTGTTTTGGAGACATCAACACCACTCCTACTCCTGCAGTTTCCTTTAATAATAATAAAAAAATCAATTTGTAAATTGTTGTGGATATTTCACTAGACAATTGTCAAATAGATATGGTAAAAATATATTTAAAAAATCAAAATCATCAATATTAGTGTTTATTTTCTCTTTATATCCCTAGATTATTGTTTATTGTTAATTGTTTATGCATGCAAATTAAAATTTATGCATAAAATAGAGAACAACAAAATAAAAACTCGCAAATACATTTCACACTAGATGTAACCTATGAAACTCTTTTGGGAGAAAACCAAGCTGGTTGGTGAGGTTGTTAAGCTCTCTTTATTTTAATAGAAAATGGTTGTAAGTATAATGAAGTATGTCATGTGGCTTGTGGGCTACTACAATGCACAAATCCTCTTTGCATGCTCTATCCCCCATGCCTTTCAAATATTTTTCTCATCAGTGGAACAAACACGCTAAAAAATATGAAACCCCTTTTCCTCCTAGTGGCACAATTATAACATAACCCGATAGCCTACTAGTGGTTAGGTTTGACTAACTCAACTCTTAAGCAAATATACAATTTTAACTCTTCTAGATTCTTCTTCATAATAATCACATGGCTAGCCGATTTTCCATGAATAATGGGGGATTGCATGGATTCCTGTTAAATTATGGTGGTGAAATAGGAAGGTCAACTTCTAAGTGGCATAAATTTTGCATACAAACTTTGATTGAGGTCATTCGAAAGGAATGTTTGTTCAAAATATGAAAAAAAAATATTGCACTAAAGTGGAAAAGTTTTGCAACAAAAAGTATCATTTGATGCCTCAAAATTCTCACGAAAGGTTTCATTACTCAAATTTTCCAAACTGAGTCCCATTGGTAAAAATGGACCTATGAACCGATTCCTCGACTTTTCCCACCCTAAGAGCATCGAGATGGATGAAAAATAATATGGTGATACAATTCAAATCAGACATTCCCATTTTGGGATGATTTTGGTTCGTAAAAGCTTCAACTAAATGAGGTGAGGAAAGTTTTCCTCCACCTTCTCTTAGGTGTACCATTTAGCTTTTCTTGGAAGTTGTTATCTCAACCCAATCTACCAAAGATGATGCTGCTCTTATCTTGTAGTATTTCACCTAGTCTGCAAAATTGTATCTTTTGTTAACTCTGCCTGAGCACCTAGTGCCAAATCTTCTAGAAAAGGTGGGATGTCTTCCTCTTCCTGATCCAATAGTCAACAAATTAATAGTAAACAAACTTTTACCATGAGGTATAAAAATAGATAAATAATTTTATGCTTTTGGACTTATTTCCATAAAAATGATTAGAATTCCCACGATTCATTTTAGTTTCTATATTATTTACTTAGGATTTTGTCTCACTTTTGTGAGTTCATATATGAATTTAGATATTATGAAATTAGTTGAATCCTCAAATCTATTGAACCGAACTTGCCCCTTTATAAGGATTGCGCACAAGGAGGCTGGTAAAATGATAGTGGAAGAATCTTCCACTATCCAGAGTGTAAATCTTTCAATATAGATGTGGTACTCTATATCTTACATATAACGTCAATCCCACACAATTAAATACACCTTTGCATAACTTTGCTCTGCATTTTCGTATCTCGCATATTGAAAGGTATCCTCTCATAACTTTGTGCGGAGTTTTTCATTCCATAATGAACCTAACAACTACCAAAATGAGAACTTAGCAGAGCACATAGAAAAGCATTTTGGAAAAAACTATTTGTAACAAGCCTCTTCAATAGGTAATCGAGAATGTGTTTTCAAAATGTATGTCAACAAACGCATGATGAACACTTTGTGAATGCAACTAGATACATGTTACTTCTTATAATTCCATTAGGTTCTCCGAACTAATTTTCATTTATGTTCATGAAAGCTTCATAAAACATAGATTTCTCTAATCATTTGTGAATTTAAAACTTATTGTCTAATTAAATGAAATTTGTTTTTAATTTTTGATTCTTGTAGCATTACAAGTTTGCTATGATGTTTTTCACTTACGTATGCATTCTCTCTTGGAATAGTCTAATGTATATCTTCATGTTCTACAAAGATATAGGTAAAACGATAATGGAAGAAGCTTTCATTGTGAAAAGTATGGAGGTTTCCTTATAGAATTGCTACTTTAGCTTTTACATAGCACCTAAATCATGCACAATAAAAGCCACTTTCCTCTACAATGAAATCTTGATCTATATTTCCATATTTCGAATTGTTCAATCACAATGTTTCATACTTCCACATGCATTCTCCCTGTAGGAATATACAGGGTAAGCTCCTCAGATAGAACACCAAAAGGACACCGCTCGCAAATAGATCACAGATCAATACACCAGTATTTTGACGTGGTTAAAACCCTCAGAGAGGGAAACAGTCCACGGTCTGTGCCAACGTGGCTACTACAGGCAATTTATTAATAAAAGAATGAAAATTGACATAAGCTTCTCTCATGCACGGTTAACCTACAAATGACCCTCCATGCGCTTTAAATAGAATTCATGGACCAATCGGGTGTCAAGCCACGGATCAAGTGTCGGTAATACCGGGGAGAGAATGAACCGTCGGATCACTACATATCGTGACCGTCGGATTGTAAGTTACAAAATGTACAACGGTAAAGAAACACACTTTACCTAACTCTATACCTAACTCTATACTAGACCAAGTTGAACTTAACTATTTCCTATGTGTCGGAATATCCTAACCTCCCCCCTTAAGAACAACTTGGGATAGGATTGAAGGATTTACAAATATGACACAATAGGAGAAGGAAGGAGGCACTAGAGCCTATCCCCCCTTAGTGACAACTTCCTGAACTCCAAGCATATATCGAAGTTTAGTGAACTTCGCCTCTGTGAGAGCCTTTGTGAAGATGTCTGCAACCTGATCATCTGTTGAACAATATTGCACTTCAAGCACATGGTCATGAATGAGCTTTCTGATGAAGTGCATGTGAAGTTCAATGTGTTTGCTGCGTTGATGCTGAACTGGATCTTTGCAAAGCTGAATGGCAC
>APFE030013225.1:8369-29018 GCA_000404065.3 Pinus taeda
CACAAAAATAACAATAGAGGGATTCTATGGGGCATAGTAATAACAATATGGGGACAATAGGGGCACAACAATATTAATAAGGGGTACAACTACAATAGTAATGGGGTAATCACTAGTATTATAGGGACCCAACAACTTGCATGCATGTAACTACTGCACTTCAAATAATTGAATATTCTCTCATAAATAACTCATGCATGCCAGTTTTGTCAAAGACCCAGTTGAGATCAGATGGAGGGACAATGTACTATCAGTTGCAAGAATATTATATTGTGAATATTCCTTGCATGCAGAAGGAATTCTTTTCTTGGAGATTGTGTAGTTACTTCTTCCTGTTTAGTGAGTGTGATGAGGCCAATTCACACATGTGGCTTCACTAGACCCCAAGAAAAACTACACAAGGAAATAGGAGGCTTGGAGGGCTGAGGAAAGGAAATAAGTATTATCTTAACAATCTATGAGTTGTATTCTTTGATTGTACTGAGAGTTGGTTGGTTTTCAAGCTAAGGCTTTGTGTAATCTAAGATAGTTTTCCACTTGTATGATAATACAGAGAGTGGGGTTTTAGGCTGTTGCTTTCTCCAAATTATATCTTTTGTGTTATGTGTGATTGCTTCTCATTCTCAGTTATATCTTTTCTTGTTTGATATTGCTCATATGTGATTAAGCTTCCGCAAAGTTTATGGTAGAAGTAGATCTAGTTTTATGCTTTAATACATTGCATATATCAGTTGATCTCTAGGTGAAATTTCTACATGGTATCAAAGCAAAGGTGAATCAAGAAAAGAACTGTATACAAAGAAGGGAGAAGTACGAAGTCTAGTGTTCCTGATATAGATATCTAGTTCTTATCACATCTCCAATTTCATCAATGGCAGTAAATGGTTTGAGGCTTGAGTATGCGCTTGATGGCAGCTCAAAATATATAGCCTGGAAGGATCGCATGGAAGTGGTATTAGAGGAAAATAGGCTGAAGGAATTCATTGATCAAGAAGTCCCTAATCCCCTAGTAGCTAATGCCCAAGAATTGGCGGAATGCAAGAAATGTGTGGCTAGAGCAAGGCGAATCCTCTTGGAGGGAGTTCGAGACCACATTGTCTCGATCCTCCATGGGAAGGAGACTCCATTTTCGATGTGAAAAAATTTAAATATTTATATCAGAATAGCAGTGATCAGAGGAAGCTGACACTGAAAGACAAGCTTCGAAAAATCAAGCGTGAAAAGGGCGACACGATCTCTACTTTCCTGAACAATCTCACCACTTGCAGGGATGAGCTTGGAAGTGTAGTGATCACGACTGTAGACGATGACATGGTGAGTCTTGCACTCCTCAGTCTTCCTAAGAGCTGGCATAGCTACCAAGACTCAATTAATGGAAGAGAGAAACTACCAGATTAGGAACAACTTTGGTTGTATCTAATGCAGGAGGAGATAAGAAGAAGCAGCAGGGATGGATCTTCATCAAAACAAGATGATGAAGAAAATCTAGCTTTAGTGAGTAAAGCTAAGAAAGGGAAAGGGAAGGCGTCCCAATCCAAATCTTCTCATGGGGGGAAGAATTTTGACAAATAGAAAGTGAGATGCTTTTATTTTCATGAAGTGAGCCATTATGCTACAAATTGTCCTCTGAAGAAATCCAAGAAAGGATCTGTGAAGGGATCTGATGGTGAGGCACTGGCTTCATAGTTTGAGTTGGATTTCTCTCTTATCGCATGCATTGTTTCATCCATGGTGGGATGTGTTTGGTACCTAGACATTGGAGATTCTTTCCACATGTCAGGTGACAAGAATCTTTTCGGTATCCTGGAGGAGAAGGATCTCCAGATGCGCATCGAGATGGGCGATGATGGAAAGTACTGTGTTTCAAGTGAAGGCACAGTTTTGTTTCAGAGGGAGCATGGAGCTCCTCTCACCCTCATTGATGTAAAGTATGTACCAGGTCTGAAAAAGAATCTTGTGTCCATTGCTATACTAGAAGATAAAGGCTATGATGTAGTCTTTAGTCAAGGAAAGGTGTTCCTGAGGCATATCGTCACTAGATAGACCAAGCGAATTGGGATTCGAGTAAAGAATCTCTACAAGCTGGAGGTAGAAGACTGTGCTGCACTGAGTTCCAAAGCAGAGGTGGTGCAAAGCCAATATGTTGGCGAGCTATGACATAGAAGACTGGGCCACTTGCATCACAGGACCTTGAAGATCATGCAACAAATTTCTACTGGACTATCCAAGGGAAAGCTGGATCAAGTGGATACATGCAAAGGATGTACCTTGGGTTAGTATGCGAAAGCTTCCTTTCAAGATCGAGGCAGTAGAGCTAGAGAAATCCTGGAGCGAGTTGACTCAAATGTATGTGGACCATTCTCTACAGCCTCTACTGCTAAACAAAGGTACTATGTTATTTTTATTGATGATGATCTACTTTATGCAAAAGAAGGATCAAACCTTCTTGAGGTTTTGTGAGTTTAAAGCCTTGGCAAAGAAATAATCTGGAAAGAAAATAAGAGCCTTGCATAGCGACAATGGTGGAGAGTATGTATCCCAATAGTTTAAAGAATTTTGTGTAATAGAAGGGATTAAACGGGAGCTGACGGCACCCCATAACCCACAGCAAAATGGGGTGGCCAAAATGAAGAACCGGTCTATTGTGGGAGCAGCTCGTGCAATGTTGCATGACCAAAGCCTACCACTTCATTTGTGGGCTAATGCATGCAACACAACAATATACTTGCAGAGCAGAAGTCCTCACCATATATTGGGGATGAAGACACCTATGGAGGCCTTTTCCAGGAGGCGTTCAGATGTGAGTCACTTTCGAATCTTTGGATCACCGATTTACTGTCATGTGACCAAAGATGCTCGAAAGAAGCTATATCCTACCACTGAGATGGGGATACTTATGGGGTACACAGATACACCCCACAACTATCGGGTGTTCCTGCCTACCAGTTAGAGGACCGTGGTACAAAGAGATGTGAATTTCGACGAGCAGAGAGCCATGCAAGTATCACTTGAGAGGAGCTCAAGTTGCATGCAGATGAGGAACTTTTGGTTCCAAAGGAGGAGGAGCCTCAGGATGATGTGGAGCAGCCGCATGCAGAGGATCTGGGAGTGGATACATCCACTCATTCAGAGTGTTCTAGGGATGGGCAGAAATGCTCACAGGAAGTTGAAAGGTTGATGCTAGATGCACGAGAGAATGTGGGGCAGCCATCCTCTCAGCAGAGATAGAGGAGATCTCCCGAGCGGTACACTGGTTACATGGCCTTGGTTGGCGAGTGTGTAGCAACTGAGCCTTCTTCTTTTGGGGAAGCTGTGCAGCAACCAGTCTGGGTTAATGTAATGGTAGAGGAGTATGGCTCTATCATTCGGAACAGTGTGTGGGATGTTGTCCCAAGACCAGCAGACAAGTTAGTGGTGAGTTCCCGATGGCTTTACAAGGTTAAGAAGGCAACTGATGGCAGTGTTGAGAAACACAAGGCAAGGTTCATTTCCCGTGGTTTTTCACAGGTTGAGGGGATCGATTATGATGAGACTTTTTCTCCTGTAGCAAGGTACTCATCTATCAGAGCGATGTTGGCACTATCAGATCAGATGGGTTGGAAGATCCGTCAGATGGATGTGAAGACAACATTCCTCAATGGGAAGATTGAGGAAGAGGTGTACATTGAGCAGCCTGAAGGATTTGAGACCTTCGATCGTGAGTCACATGTTTTCTAACTCAAGCGAGCATTGTATGGGTTGAAGCAAGCACCCCGTGCTTGGTACACTAGGATCAATAGCTATTTCACTTGGTTGGGCTTCACCAAGAGTGAAGTAGATGTAAACCTTTACCACATCATGGTAGAAGGTAAGCCATTGATTATTGTACTTTATTTCGATGATCTGATTTTGACAGGTGATGATCAGTTAATAAATTCTTGCAAGGAGGACCTTGCAAGAGAGTTTGAGATGAAGGACATGGGCCTCATGCACTACTTTCTAGGCATGGAATTGTGGTAGAAGGATGGGGAAGTATTTGTGTCTCAGGGAAAGTATGCCAATGAGATACTCAGGCGCTTCCACATGGAGAAGTGCAAGCCCATGTATACTCCTCTAGCTGGTAACTGGAGGAAGGAGGATGCTACCTCAGGTGAGGTAGTAGTTGCTACTGTTTATTGGCAACTTGTGGGTTCACTCATGTATCTAGTGAAAACACGACCATATTTGTGCTTTGTGGTGAACTAGCTGAGTCAAGCTATGGTTCAGACAACCAAGATGTTTTGGAAGGCAACGAAGCATGTGCTAAGATACCTCAGAGGCACATCTCAGTATGGATTGTGGTATAGATGGACAGAGGGAGTGAAGCTTCAAGGCTTCACGGATGCTGATTGGGCAAGGAGTCCATTAGACCAGAAGAGCACTTCTAGAGGGATCTTCAGCCTTGGTTCAGCTGCAGTTTCTTGGTACAGTAGGAAACATAGGTCAGTTACACTTAGCTCAACAGAGGCTGAATACATGGCTTCCAGTCATGCAACATGCGAGGCCATTTGGATGCGGAAGATCCTAGTGTGATTCTTTAGTCAGATGATGGAGCCTACAATGATAGATTGTGATAATTAGAGTTGCATAAAACTCTCTGAGAATCCAGTTTTTCATGACAGGTCCAAGCACATAGATATCTGGTACCATCACCTTCAAGACTGTGTGGTGAAGAGGATCATGATGTTGCTGTATGTTTCGACCGAGGAGCAGGATGCAGATATTTTGACTAACGCATTGTCAAAATGCAAGTTCGAGTTCCATAGAGACAAGATTGGGGTGACTAATAATCCATTTCTTGTTGAGAGGGAGTGTTGAAAATAGCAACAAGAAATGCTAAATATAGAAGTGATATTTTTTAGCACTGCCAGAAATAGCATTTCAGGATCCCTTCCTATTTTGGTTAGTCCCTGAACTAAAATAGTGAAGTAAAATTCGAATTTGATCTTAGCAGTTGTTTATAAATTAATTAATTAATTCATCTTGAATTAATTAGTTAAGGAAAAATAAACAAGAAGTCTATGTGAAGACATGCAATAGTTATTCCTTTGATTAAGGGATTTATCCATTAGTTAAAGAGATAAGAGTGAGTTTAATTAGTTAGCTCAGTTAACTGAGTTAAGTCCAGTTAGATAAATTCTTACAGCTTGTAAAATTAATTGTGAGTTCAGTTAGTTAATGCTTGCATGCATGTAACTACTGCACTTCATATAATTGAATATTCTCTCATAAATAACTCATGCATGTCAGTTATGTTAGAGATCCAGCTGAGATCAAATGGAGGGACAATGTACTATCAGTTGCAAGAATATTCTATTGTGAATATTCCTTGCATGCAGAAGGAATTCTTTCCTTGGAGATTGCATAGTTACTTCCTCCTATTTAGTGGGTGTGATGAGGCCAATTCACACATGTGGCTTCACTAGACCCCAAGAAAAACTGTGCAAGGAAATAGGAGGCTTGGAGGGCCGAGGAAAGGCAATAAGTATTATCTGAACAGTCTGCGAGGTGTATTATTTGATTGTACTGAGAGCTGGTTGGTTTTCAAACTAAGGCTTTGTTTAATCTGAGATAGTTTTCCACTTGTATGATAGTACAAAGAGTGGGGTTTTAGGCTGTTGCTTTCCCCAGATTATATCTTTTGTGCTATGTGTGATTGCTTCTCATTCTTAGTTATATCTGTTCTTGTTTGATACTACCCATATGTGATTAAGATTCCACAAAGTTTATGGTAGAAGTAGATATAATTTTATGGTTTAGTACATTGCATATATCAGTTGATCTACATGTGAAATTGCTAGAAATATTTCCAATAATACACTACTTGCTTAATTTTATTGTGTATAATGGCCATAATCTACATTTTAATGGACACACATTCCATGATTACATAAACTCCATTTTTTATAGGATCTGAATATCCGACCAAAGATGAATCCTAAAAAAATAAAAATACCCTTTGATGCTTCTGAATATACTTTCCAAAACATCTTAATCATTGAAAATAGATAAATAATGAAAGAAAACCTTAATCTTACAAGTAACCAATCTAGAAGCAACAAGCCTCCCCTTCATTGATGCCTTCTTATTGGATTGTGAGAATTTAAAGTGCTAGTTTTCTCTTCTCCATTGTAGCTCTTGGTCAATAGAATCATCACAATCATATATACATAATTCTCATTGTAATATCATCATGATATCCACCACAACTCTAATACCAAATGTTACGAATATGTGCAAAAATATAAAAAACATTGACACACAAAATTTCACCATAAGAACAAATATATATTTTAAACATCACATTGTATTGATTTTTCTTTCTTTTAAAAGAGTACATGGTGACCATAATAAACACATCATAATAAGATATTTCGTTTAACCATCTAATAATATTCCAAAATTTCTCAAGAGATTCCATGACATCCTCCTCTCTAACTTATCTATGGAGTCTTCATTGTTAGCTTTGTACATTCACATTTATGCATGGTTTACATTATTAAATATTACAAGTATGAATTATTCCTTCACTAACTTGCCTATGAACAAGGTCTCTTTACATTTAGGCTTATTTACCAAGTAAGCTTTCTTCACAATTTATAAGTTTAGATTTCTTAATTTTGTGTTATCCCATTCACTTTTGATATTAGCAATATTAAAATTTACAATCAATTAAGGATCTAACAAATAATAAAAGGAGGGGGGATATAGTTGTTTTATGTGTGACAAGTACTTAGAGTAAATGATATCTTACATGGCCCAAATATTTCCATGTGAGAAAAGAATCGATCACATATTTCATTTATTCATCAATTACTAAAATATTTTCAACATTAAGTATACAATGTGATTATATTGATTTAAAATTGGGTTAGTTTAATCAAGAATATAATGGGTTAGTGGTTAAGGTTCTCCATCAAACCATATATACTTCTATGAAACATATAATTTTATTACTTTTTTGTTTCTTCTCAAAAAGGAAATAGAAAGTTGTGAAGGAAAAAGGAAAATATTTGACTTTTGTTGCTTTTATGCGGCAAACCTAGTATTAACATTCTCTAATCATAGTATTGAAATTAAATCTACGATATCCCTTGTGGAAAAGGGTGATGTTGAAAACTAATCCTAAAGGAAACATTAAATTGCATATAATTAAGAGCAAAATATTCACTAATTAATAGAGATAATTAGCAAGTTTTTATTGCAAATACAAAACTAGCAAGAAGTTTGATTATTTTCCTTTTAGTTTTAGACTAGTGTTGAATGTTGTGCCTCAGAATTTCCTTTGAGATGTGGGAGGCTTTATTTTAGGGTTCTGCATGAAGCTATATACATTTCCCTGCAACTTCGACTTTTATTACTTTTGTAAATCTTAAGAAAAAGGAAATAGATTTGAAAGAAGGAAATACATTAAGAATGATACAAACCTAGCCATAATATTTGGCATTGCTACTATTTGGAAGCTACTCCATATTGATCTTCCACCTCATTGATTGGATCCTTATTAGTTAAACTTTTAATTTCCCTTCACATTAAAGACTTAAACTTTTGTCTATATATTAAGAAGCTTCCTAAGAATATTTAAAAAAAAATATTACTTCCATCAAGTTTCATCATGCATAGGTCTTAAAAGGATTTCTTCAATATACCCATAAGTTTAATCCCTAGAAGCCAATGATGAAGTATCTATAAAGTCTATTGTTTTTTTCCATCATTAGTATGTTAGGAGTGTACAATGGTGCTTATATAGTCTTGCTTATTGATTTTCTATTAAATCTTTATTTTTTGGAAATAAATGGTGCAACAAGTTATTTGTAGACAACTAATATTATATGTCCACTGGAATTGGAAATTAGATATGAACATTTAGTGGGTCCATTTTTCCTAGTTATCGCAGCTAATGCTATACACTATGTTGAAACAATGAGATCACACTTGAAAACCTTAAAAATAATTTCAAACACATAATAGATAATTCAACATACTAGGCAAGTAAAATAAGCCTTCTTAGAAAAAAACTCACAAACTCACTCTTAAGTATATTAAAGATGATTTAAAATGCATAACAAATGCATGAGCTTATGCATTTCTAAGATGTTAACAAATGCATTAAATTATGGACTTACAAAGCAAACATAATAATACTTCTTAGAAAAAATTCACAATAATTTGTTTGTAAAACACATACAGGATGAAGACTAGATAAATTTGACCATTATGTGGATATAGATGTTTTGGAATTAAGCTTTAAATTCGAATATCACCTTCTCTTGGTCTGATAAAAACTTAGTTATTTCTTTGCAATACAATTATTTGATGAAGAACTAGACAAAGTTTACCACTACGTAGATGTAGATGTTTTGGAATTAAGGCTTACACTATAATATCACACTTTTTCTTGGTATTCTAACTTTTGATTAGCTATAATTTTATGCCTTCACTTCTTTTTTCTATGAAAAAATAATTTGTAATTTCATTAAAATAAATTATGAAATTATGTTCTATAGATGCTAAAAAGAATTCATAATATCCTTAAAAAAAGGAGCCTTTATTCTGTGAATGAGCCTTCATCGCACATCTCATATTGACCAAGACCAAAACAAATCCATTCGTATTTGATATCATCCTTATATGAAAGATCCATTTTATTTGTCCTTATCTCTAAACCATCAACCCCTGTGATTAGGGGGGAAATGTTGACAATAATCTTATTATTACAAAAATTACATACCCAAAGTACATAAATCCTCAACTCATATAGTGAATATGTAATCTAAAGAAGCTCTTAAAAGGGGTTTATTTGTTTCTACATCTTCACATATAAGTTATTTTATCAAATAAAACCTTTTTTCCTAAAATAGGAAAGAGCACTTTCCATCTCAAATATATGGTGGGTTGCACTATGAGTTATTGAAAGAGATGAAAAATGTGTACTTGAAACAATTTTAAGACCCCAAAATTGGTCCTGCAATTTTTTTTGGGGTGAAAATGGTTTATAAAACAAACATACACACATACATGGTAAGTGGATGTTCCAAACAACTAAGTTATTGCTACCAATACAAACAAACTAACTAGACTTTGACATGGTTCATATAATCAAGTCATAAAGTTCAAATCCATGTTTGTAAGCTTGTTGTTGCATTTTAAATAAAAATTATTTCTTCTATAGATGTAAACATAATACAAATAATTTCTAAGCAATTTACTTTATAGATAATAATATTGACATCATGGATACATGAAAAAATCAAATTGAATATAAACCTACAATATATTCAATATAGTGTTGCAAAACCATGTAATTACCATGTTGACAATATGATAATGTATACTAGCATGAAGTTGTTTGAATAATTAAAAGTTAAAAAAAATATTAACATTTCATGAATGATGGCAAGACCTAAAATCTTTGTCATTCTTAGCTTCATAAACCAAAATTCACAAGACATTTTGTCATTTGATGTAGAGGCATCATTCCTTATTGCATTTGTATTGATAAGCACCTTGGATATGCTTCATCTAAATATTCTAGAAGCGGCTACATTTGCCACAAAATCCTCTCTGATACTCTCCAAAATCCTTACCGAAACTGTCATAGTTGGTCTTTCTTCTGGTGAATGTTTTGAACAAAGCAAACCAACATGTAGACATTTGTATAATTTGTTTTCATTAAGTTCATCTCCACACACCTCACTAAAAAGGATACCTTCAATAACCTCATTCACATTGTTTGGGTATGCAAAGTTCAGCCAGTTGTGCAAGTTTAGGTCTCCCACAAACATATGATTGGTTGGTTATTTTCTGGTGAGAATTTCCAATAACATAATTCCATAGCTATAAACATCTCCCCGGGTGGAAACCATTCAACTCAATCCATATTCTATAGTAAAAGCAACATTCGTTAAATTTTACTCAATCAATCCATATAAATATTGTTAATGAGAGAAGAAAAATGAAAATCTTTTTTAAGAAAGACATACTTGGAGAAATGTAGCCAATGGATCCTCCTAAAACAAGTGATGAAGCATGTGAATTTGCAGGTCTTTCACCAATCGATCTCACAATACCAAAATATGTGACATGGCCTAACATATTTCCATCCAAAAGTGCATTGCTAGGATTTATATCAAATTGAATTACTTTCACAAAACAATCATGATGAAGATATTCCATTACATGGGACACATCTATGGCAATGTCTAATCATTTTTTTAACTCTAGATCACACACATCCTCACCATTGTTTTCATATCTATTAGGATACAAATGCTTCTCTAAGCTTCCATTAGACACAAACTTGAACACTAAACCTTTGAAATGGAGGCTGGAACACGAGGTTATGATTTTCACTAGATTTTGATGTTGAACCTTTTGCAAGACACTCCATTATGCTTTAAAACTCTTCTCACTCTGGTCATTTTGCAATTGGAAAGACTTCACAGCAACAGGTGTGCCATCATTCAAAATTACTTTATAAACTGACCCAAAGCTACATGTTCCCAAAAAGTTGGATATAATTGGAATATTTTTAGTCCATAGAGGTTGGTATTTCCATTTAAGGACATGACAATTGATTAATTTGCAAAAAATCCTCCTATTGGAATTTCCCCAGCAAGCTTGTTAAAAGACAAATTTAAATATTGAGGCATTTTCAACTTGTTGAGAGTAACAGGTATTGTCCCAGATAAAAGGTTGGAAGAGAGATATAGGCTCATAAGTCTTTACAAATTTTCAAGTGAATATGGAATATAACCTTGGAAGGAATTCTGAGATAAATTCAAGGAAATTACTTCAACACAGCTTCCAAGTGTGGATGGAATGAACACACTCAAGTGATTAGCAAAAATATCTTTCTTGAACCATTGCAATTTTACCAATCTCCATGGGCAAGGAGCCATCTAATAAATCCAAGAGAAATTCAAATAGAAATTTAGATTATAAAGCTTAGCAATTTCATGTGGTATGTTTCCAATGAGTCTATTGTGGTACAAGTAAAGCAATGCCAAATTTGTACAGTTTCCTAAGTTGGAGGGTATGCTTCCTGATAATTCATTATGGTAGAGGAGGAGAACTCTTTGTTGTTTAAGGGGTGAAAGGGGATTGGGATTCTTTCCAGAGAGGATGTTTTTACTAATGTTCAAGAGACCAAGTTGTCAGGTATGTCTCCTTTTATTTTGTTGTTTCCTAAAACTAATCATTCTAAATTTTTAATGTTTCTTAAAGATGGAATGCTACCATTTAAAGAATTCCCATATAAATTTAGATAGGTTAGGCTACTAAGATTTCCTATATGTGGAGGAATGTTTCCTTCTATCAAGTTGTTTTCTAATTTCAATATAGACAAATTGGTAGAAATTTTTCCTATGGCAATGGATAAAACATCAGTTAGTTTATTGTCTCTCATGTTTAGTTCCATTGGGTGGGAACAATTGGTAAGGGTTATAAGAAAAGGCATGGTTGTAGTTGTGCCACTGCTAAGTTGATTACATTGTAATTTTAATGTTTCAAGGAGGGATAACTTACCTAATGTTGTTTTCACACTCCCACTCAACATGTCGTAGGCTAGGGTGAGAATACTGAGTTTTGAACAATTTGCAATGGAATTTGGTATCTTTCCACTAATTTGATTTCCCCATAAGTTGAGTAAACTCAAGTTAACCAGATTTGACAAAGAAGTGGGAATGCTTCCAATGAGTTTGTTAAGTGAAATTTCCAACTTAACCAAAGTGGACATATTTGAAAAAGAAATGGGAATGGAGCTTGATAATTCATTTTTAGAGAGGTAAAGGCATTTGATACTATTGAGTCAACCCAATTCTTGTGGAATAATCCCTGTGAATTTGTTGTTGGAAATCCCTAAGTCAATCAAAATGGAGATGTTTGACAAAGCAACAGGAATGGAACCTGATAATTCATTGTCATAAAGGTAAAGGGTTTGGATACTACTGAGTCGACCCAATTCCTGTGGAATACTCCCTATGAATGTGTTGTTGTAAATTTCCAATACAACTAAAGTGGAGATATTTGACAAAGAAATGGGAATGGTACCTAAAAATTCATAATAAAAATATACTAGTGAGATAATTTTTTGCAATCTCCAAAATAATCAAAACCTAAAGGTTTCGAAAGAAAATTGAATGGTACCTTTGAAAATATTTACTCCTAACTGTTGAGCGATAAAAGGCGTATTTTTAACTCCTAATTATCTTCACATTAATTGTCAACCCTGGGATGACTTTTTATTTCAAGAGTGTACTCAGTCTAAGGTGGCTATTTACTCAAGAGTAATGTTATGAAAAATGTAGTACAATGTTCTAAATGTAAGAATAAATGGATACTTGAAAAATAAATCTAACTACCACAACATAAACTCAAATGCTTTGAAATCCAACTATTCACTCAGCAAACATCAATTGAGGATACAGTAGCAATAACTCATTCCTCTAGAGATTAATGCAATTGAAATAAAACTGGAACAAGACAATCAATCTGGGAACGAGTGAGCAATAACCAATGTTCTCTACAGTTGATAGTCCTGCTTTAAAGCAATTAAAAGGAAATAGAAATTGAACTAAAGCTGCTATTGAAAGTAAACTAGGAAAACTCTTTAAAAGCAAACTCTTTACAATTAATCAACAAAAATGAACATCAAAGTAAATGGACAGCAAATTGTAATTAAAGGAATTAAACAATGAATCCTATTTAATAAATATGAATAGCAAACTCTTATTAATGGAATCGAATAACCAATCCTATTGAACAATAATCTGTAATGAATATCAATCAAATGGAATGGCAAGTAGAATAAAACCATAATTGAAATAGAACAATGAAGCTCTATTAAGGCATTAACAAGATAAATTATACAATGTTGCGATTCTTGTTAAATAATAAAAGAACAACAACGTGATTCATTAATATAACACACTGATATCAAAGCAATTAAACAACAAACCGATTAACTTGAAAATTGTAATAAAAGCAAATATGAACTATCTCACAACAATAATGAAAAGGTGGAGATACAAACAACGGATCGATCCACCAGGGTCGGTCCCTCAACCACCGGTGAAATGCTGCTGAGCTACTGCATAACTAAGAAGTTAAACGGCAACACGTTCTTGTATTAATCATGCATAACAACATTTACAAACAGTCGATCTTTGTTTAATCAATGAGATTCAATGAGGAATTGTATAATTACAACAAGAAATCTCTCCATCTCTCAGCCATCCCCCCCAATACATAATACATGCTCTCCTTTTATAATCACAAAGAGGAGAAATCAAATAGTAAATATGATCTCTCGTAAAAATATTGGATTGTTTCTAACCAATTGATCAACAAGAAAATATATTTCCATCCATCTTTCAACAAGAGCAAGGCGAATTTGGCTTTGCAGCTGATATTTGGAGGACGACCGCAACAACAAATTTGAGAACGTTGTGCTCAAAGAACCCTATGTTTCTCTCAATACAAGCCAAATTTGGGCAAACCGTTTCTTAATAAAGTTAATTTGGTATGTTCTGAAAAAAACCCATGTTCCGGATTTTCCATATTCTTCTCCATTTGCCCAAAACATTCAATACAAACTCATCACTTTTTTATTCCAGCAAATTTCTGAGTTGGCACATTTAATGATCAAATCTTCAATCTGGAAAATATCTTGGAGGCTAATAATGGTGAGTAATGTTACAACTAATTTATTAATAAACCATCATTGATAAAATCATTCATAATCATCAATTTATTAAAAATAAAGGAGAATAAATAATATTTTTCCATAAGAGCATAAATCATTATAAGATGGAATTATATGATAAACCATGATAAATGACATGATAAAAAAGAGTATAAATTGGTGGAATAAGCGTTCAAAAGTGATAATAATAATGGCATTTTAATGGCCCAACACACCCCCACATTGAATATATTGCATGTCCTCATGCAACAAAAACTGAATATATTGCATGTCCTCACGCAACCCAAAGACAAAACCCATGTGTTAACCAAGCAATAAAAAATTTGTTCATCCAAGCTCATGAAATGGATAGAACAAATGAATTCTTCCTTAATTAATGAATATTCAATTTTAGCAATCTTAATGAAGGCATAACAATTTTTACATTGACGTTCAAGTTATGTGCATATGAAATTGCAGCAAAATATGATATAAGTAATAACAAACTTCATTAACCATTTTCTCAAAAACTACAAACCAGCTTTTGTTGAAATTTGGCAAGTAGATTTCTATTATATTAATGCTTCTATGATCCAAAAATCAGATTGTTTTGATGCACGGATGATGAGATATAAGAAAAATGGTTGTAGGTAAGAGTGCATGATTTCCAAAATTTTACAAACTATTTTAACTTGAAATTTTCTGGGTTTGTGTATTTTAATGATACTTCTGTGTTTTCTAGAGATCACAAGAATTGAGTTCATAGTTCTAAAAATATGTGGAAATCAATTTCTGCACTGAAATTGTATGCCTTAAATGAGAAATAAAGTAGAAAACATCCATCATGCGTAGCAATTCCTCCCCCTCTTTGAAGAATTAGCATGTCCTCATGCAATGTTAGAAAAAAAAGTGAGGTGGTTGCTACCATCTGTTGAATTCTATGCTTGGTGTAAAACAACATGGAATAAGGGAGGTGTTGAGGATGAATAAGAATAGCAACGGATGATAAAGAATATGAATGACATGGTCATAAGAAAGAAATGAATGAAAGCAACACTCCCCTAAACTGAAAGATGATATGCCGCTGAAAAAGATGGGAAATGGTTAAGATTTAGAATGAAGGATGATAAATAATGCTCAAAATGGATTTTCATGAAATTTTCCTAAATTCATAATAAATCAGAAAATTATGCTATTTTACCTCAAGTTTTACCTCCAAAAAGAAAAAAGTGGAATGACATATATGGATTGGCATTTGTTGAAGCTGATGTAGGCAGAGTTGGTGTTGAAAGTGATGCAAAAGGTGGAATCCAGACAAGTACATCACGTCTGAAGAATTTTTCGTGTTTGCGAGCCTGTTCTGTTAGTTGTAAAAGTGTGGTCATGCTGCGAATAGAGTTTCCCCCCCATACTTGTGGTTCTCCTGTAAACAGATCACTATTTTTCATACAATGTTCTTGAATCCATAGTGTTAGTTTCCAATAGCAACAGATTAAGATGCATGCAAAAATTTCAATCAGAAGAAATTTTGTATACATGCAATACTAATATTTTGTCAAATCAACAAGTTATGGTAGAGTGCAGTAATCATATTTCATGCTATCCCATAATGCATACATTCCCCCCTCCAATTGGAAAATGGATTCCATGACCATAAAGCAGATGAAAGGTGTTGCGCTGACAACAAGGCAAGGGAATGAACAATACAACAGTAAATGAAGCATAGTACATATATCAATGATAGGACGGCGAGAGTTATGGTTATAATGAGAGTAGAGTGTGTAAAGATAGTTATGAATAAAAGATAGCACGCTTTGGATTGATGATAAGTTATGCGAAAAAGAAAAATGATAGCAATATGCAAAAAAGGTGCTTTGCTGACGGTATTCTAGCTGAAAATGATGTGATTGATCTGAAAACAATTTCTCATGCGTAAAGGTTCAAAGCAGGGAAAGAAATTAAGGAAATAACTTCTCTGATAAAAAGAAAGAATAAGAAAAGGGTATTATAGTAATAATTGACGATAAGAGATAACTTCAATACCATAAGCAGAGCCTCTGCTGCGAGCAAGCATCCATAGCCTAGGCAGGGTTTCTTTTTAACCCATATGAGCCAGGATCCTCAATTTATAAATGGAGAGTTTCAGTGTTGTTCTACAGAAGAGATCAGTGTGCTGGCATGGTAACCAGATAACCACACTGCCATTCACTGAGATGTAGCAAAAGTGATCAGGTCAGCTGTTCCAAGGATAATTTGGCTATCCAATGGATCATAACCCTGGTGTGGTGGCAATAATGGGAATTCCATTTTGTTACAGCCTTATGAACATGGTAGGCTGGCTCATAATGGGACCCCCTATCCTCCATCTGCGAACAAAATTTTGTTGTTATTACACATTTTTATGATAAAAAGATGGAGGCTCTGTACTCCTTAAGAGTAGGGATGGTGGAAGAAGTTGAACATGTCAATAGAAAAAATATACCCATAATCTCATTTATTACAGACAGAGAAGATTATAACCAGGAAGGCTAGAACCAGCATTGTATTAAGATGATCAATCAATATAATGTTCAACAGAAAACAATGCGGTAAAGTAGTATATAAATAATTGTGTCCCTTTTGAAAAGAATCTATCATCAAGGAGTTGTCTTGTTAAAGATCATAACGTGAATGATATTAACTCACTTCAATAGAATCCATAATTCTTGTCCTCATAAAAATAGTGTACTTCATGCCATGAAAGGAAATCAGTAAAATGTTGTTGAGATGAACTAGGAATAATCCCATAAGAGGAAGGAAGGGTTGCTCTTGAAAATACTCCAAAAGTGTTGCTCCTTTGAAGGAACAACAAAAACACTCAAAAAAATGTTGGGAACAACAAAAACACTAAAAAAAATGTTGTTCCTCGTAGAGAACAACAAAGAAAATGCATGCCAAAAAGAAAAAATGCACATGAAAAATTGTTGTTCCCTGTAGGGAACAACAAAAAATGCATGTGAAAAAGTGTTGTTCCCTAAGAGGAACAACAAAAAATGCGAAAATGTTGTTCCTTTGAAAAAGAATAACAAAAATGTGAAAGTGATGTTCCTTCGGAAAGGAACAAAAAAAATGTGAAAGTACAGAAGTGTTGTTCCTTCAAAAAGGAACAACAAAAGTGTGAAAGTGCAGAAGTGTTGTTCCTTTAGAAAGGAACAACAAAAGTGTGAAAGTGCATAAGTGTTGTTCCTTTGAAAAGGAACAGTAAAAGTGTGAAATTGCAGAAGTTTGTTGTTCCTTCAGAAAGGAACAACAAAAGTGTGAAAGTATAGAAGTGTTGTTCCTTCGGAAAGGAACAACAAAAGTGTGAAAGTGCAGAAGTGTTGTTCCTTCGAAAAGGAACAAAAAAAATGTGAAAGTGCAAAAGTGTTGTTCCTTCGGAAAGAAACAACAAAAATGTGAAAGTGTAGAAGTGGTGTTCCTTTAAAAAGGAAAAAAAAAATGCAGAAATGTTGTTCCTTTCAAAAGGAACAACAAAAGTGCAAAAGTGTTGTTCCTTTGAAAAAGAATAGCAGAATGCAGAAGTGTTGTTCTTTTGAAAAGGAACAGCAAAAGTGCGAAAGTGTTGTTCCTTCGGAAAGGAACAACGAAAATGCACAATCATAAAATGCAGGCACGCAAAAAACGAATTAGTTGTTCACTACATTGATGTTGAGGATGGACTACAATTTGAAGGAAGCAACACCTGAAATACAAAATTGAAGAGAAATCAGAAAAGAAACAAAATTTTATTTAAAAACAGTATGTAAATAAATAAATTAAGTTACAACAGCTATGATGTAAAATAAATGATCTCTTTGAAAAATGTTTTGGCAGCAGTGACAAGACATGAATCTTCAAATGGAAATCAATTCTTCATTTCATCTATTATGAATCCATTGGGTAATGAGTTGGATGAAATTCCCTTGCTTCATTAAAATTTCTTTCAAGAATCACTCATCCATAAATTGACCTTCTTTTTCTCCTAGGACCTGCAAAAAACGAGTGTCTACCTGCAATAAAACATTAAATCATGGAGAAAGAGAGGTGATGGGCTCTCCTGATCCAAGAATTATGCAAAAAAATAATAAGTAGTTACTTTTTATAACAAATCCACGGAGAAAATAACAAAGTAAAATTTATTTGTCACTTGCGGGAGAGCAGTGGCCAATCATGCTAACCTGCAGGGTTTTAATCACAACTTCTTTGTTTTTCATCCAAATTGAGTGATTTCAAAACCAGATGATAGGTAATTCAAAGGTGTATCTCCAATAAAATTATGTTTTAAAAATTCAATAATATGATATGTCAATTTTAGTTAGAACAACCTGCATAACAGAGTCATTTTCGATTACCCTACTTAGAACAATAGTTGATATTTTAAGCATAGATTCTTCGTTTGATGTCGGATTCAAATGATTCAAATTGAAAATGAAATGAAATTAATTTATTTATCTCCAATAGAAACATATTTTGAAGATACGAAGAATTGATAGGTCAAATACTCTAAGGAACAACCAAAAAGATAGAGTTTTAAGAGCGCTGATTTACGATAGACATTCAATATTTTGATCATAAATTCCCCATACGATATCAAAAATGAGTGATTCCAATTGCCTTGTAAACTATATTCATAGGTGAATCTACCATAGAAATAGGTTTTAAAAATATGGTCATTTAGGCCTCCAAAAACTAATTGTCCCAACTCTGTTCCTGAGCTACCCGCTAGACACCCTGTCAATGTTTTGGTTCTAAATTTTTCGTTTCAAATCAAATTGAATAATTCAAATTGGGTTGGAAATTAGACATCAAGATATACCTAGGATAGAAATAGGTTTTAAAAATATTCCCTTTTGACCCGTTAAAACATGACTGTCCCGGCTGTGTTTTCAGAAATTTCATCAAGCCCACAAGCCAAAAAATATGATATTCAAGCATTTTTTTCAAATTGGTGATAGAAATGAATATGAGTGTTTGTAGAACTATTATTTCCATTATAATTCATCTACATACACAAATGAAAAAAAAAAAAATTATCGCCGATGTTGATTTCCACAGCGTGTTGCAAAAAAAACAACTATTTTTACATTAAAAACAAAATGCATTTATTTATGTTTTTACTTATTTTATTTTTTTACACTAACCTACTTTGATTTGAAAAATGAATATTACTACGTATAGGAGTACTTCCAATGGAAACATTTTCGAAATAAGGCTTCAAGTATGCACATACTCAAGTTTGAAAAATGCATGTTAATGAATATTAGGGTATGAGAAGCCAACTTCCTTTGAAAAGATGGTATCAATAATCGTTGAAGTATGGAGTGATGCTGAAAACAAATGATGGAGTGAAACCAATCTTCAATATATCCTTTACTTTGTTCATTTCCCATATCCATCATATCATGAAGTTCTTGAGCTTTTAAAATGGCTTGTTGATGCAAATTAGAAGAAACCTCATTTTTTCCCATAACTTCTACAATTTTTGAATTTGAAACATTCTGAATCTCATTGTAAGTTTTCTCCAATGGCGAATGTGAGATAGAATGGGTGGGAAGGGTGCATAAATTTTGCAGTTCAACATTGTAAGCATGTTGTACTGGTTTGTTATGGTGAGAGTGTGGAATGAATTGAGCAAGAAATTGTATATGGAATGGAGCATTTTGAAGATGATTGGGTTGAGTGGATGATTTCGATATGTAAGCAGGATGTTGTGGAAGAGATGGTGAAGAATATGGAGAATGTGTTTGTGCTACAAGATGAGGGAGAGTAGTCATGCAATCATAAGATGAACCATGCCAAATTTGTAGACAAGATTGGTGGTGGTTATATTGAGATTGACATGGCTGCCCTAACACAGTAGTATTCCATAATGGATTATGCAAGTAAGAGAATGGAGAAGAAGTGTTTTGAACCATACATGTAGGCCTTGATTTCCATGCTTTTGACCATGTTGCAGCTTCCTCATCTCTTTGATATAATACTTCCATCATAGATAAGGAAGAACAACTATCTATGGGATGCTCCTTCCAGTAATGAGGGCAAAACACTTCATCAAATTCTTGATTTTTCTAAACCTGCAAAACATCCAATTTTGCATTTAGAGAGCTAATAAAATCAACTTTAAAATTTTCAAATAAAACATTGATTTCAGTTATTATGTCTCTTGTTCTTGTAGCATATTTTGAAAATAAAGAGCAAACATCTCTAGAATTCTTACCAACCTTGGAAATTCCTCTTGAGTACCTTATGCACAATTCACAAACATCATCATATGATAACTGAAAAACATCACCTTTTCCTATCAGATTTAAGAGTTCTAAAAATCCATCTTTGTTTCCTTTGAGTAGGAGTGTTTTTAAGATCTCTTTTTCCAAATGCTTATGCTTTGATTTTTGAAGGTTGTAATGAAATCCTTCTACATAGTCCTCCAAGCTTTCATATTCCCCTTCTATCATATCGAAAATATCTTCATCGGCCTTGCAATAGTCTTGGTACTTCTTCAAGAATATGTTTTCCATGTCCTCCCATGTTTGGATGCAATTCCCACCTAGGCTCATGAACCATCGGAGAGCTGCTCCTTTTAGAGTAAGAGGAAACACTTTCAACTTTTGAACACTAGTACAATAATCATATCCTCTACAAAGTATTTTGAACTCAAATAAGAATGTATCTGGATCTTCATTTGTCAAACCATGAAAAATTGGTAGAGAATATGGGGGAATTATGTGCATTTGTGTCACTCCTCCTAGATCTTTGATAGGGAATTCAAAAGTAGAAATGTGAGCCATTTCTTAACATAATAGAAGATGTTCTTCATGTGTTTCTTCGAGGCTCCTTCTTCAAATGTTCCTGTCAATCAGTCAGTGAAATGGGTGGTGCTTACATCACCACTTGAGAGAAATCATGAGATTTGTTTTTCAAAATTTCTA
>APFE030013225.1:29143-40944 GCA_000404065.3 Pinus taeda
TGTTGGAAAGCGGGCGGGGGAGCAGGGCTTCTACATGCTCCCTACACAGGTTCTTACCTTCCGTTTTTAATACCCAATTCTCTCCCAACAGGAACTCACTAGATGCACATTATTCTTTAGAAATGGCTACACTCTCCCCGGTAATGGCACCAAAATGTTGAGTGATAAAAGGTGTCTTTTTAACTCCTAATTATCTTCACATTAATTGTCAACCCAGGGATGACTTTTTATTTCAAGAGTGTACTCAGTCTAAGGTGGCTATTTACTCAAGAGTAATGTTATGAAATATGTAGTACAGTGTTCTAAATGTAAGAATAAATGGATACTTGAAAAAGAAATCTAACTACCACAACATAAACCCAAATGCTCTGAAATCCAACTATTCACTCAGCAAACATCAATCGAGGATACAGTAGCAATAACTCATTCCTCTAGAGATTGATGCAATTGAAATCAAACTGGAACAAGACAATCAATTTGGGAATGAGGGAGCAATAACCAATGTTCTCACCAATGTTCTCTACAGTTGACAGTCCTGCTTTAAAGCAATTAAAAGGAAATAGAAATTGAACTAAAGCTGCTATTGAAAGTAAACTAGGAAAACTCTTTAAAAGCAAACTCTTTGCAATTAATCAACAAAAATGAACAGCAAAGTAAATGGACAGCAAACTGTAATTAGAGGAATTAAATAAATAATCCTATTTAATAAATCTGAACAGCAAACTCTAGTTAATTGAATCGAATAACCAATCCTATTGAACAACAATCTGTAATGAATATCAATCAAACGGAACAACAAGTAGAATGAAACCATAATTGAAATAGAATAGCGAAGCTCTATTAAGGCATTAACAAGATAAATTATATAGTGTTGAGATTCTTGTTAAATAATAAAAGAACAACAACATGATTCGTTAATATAACACACTGATATCAAAGTAATTAAACAACAAACCGATTAACTTGCAAACTGTAATAAAAGAAAATATGAACTATCTCACAACAATAATGAAAAGGTAGAGATACAAATAGCAGATCGATCCACCAGGGCTGGGCCCTCAACCACCGATGAAACGCCGTTGAGTTACTGCATAAATAAGAAGTTAAACTGCAACACGTTCTTGTATTAATCATGCATACAATGTTTACAAATAGTCGATCTCTGTTTAATCAATGAGAGTCGATGAGGAATTGTATAATTACAACAAGAAATCTCTCCATCTCTCAGCCATCCCCCCCCAATACGTAATACATGCTCTCCTTTTAATCACAAAGAGGAGAAATCAAATAGTAAATATGATCTCTCATAACAATATTGGATTGTTTCTAACCAATTGATCTACAAGAAAATGTACTTCCATCCATTTTCCAATAAGAGCAAGGCGAATTTGGCTTTGCAGCTGAGATTTGGAGGACAGCTGTAACAACAAATCTAAGAAAGGTATGCTCAAGGAACCCTGTGTTTCTCTCAATACAAGCCAAATTTTGGCAAACCATTCTTTAGAAAAGTTAATTTGGTCCATTCTGGACAAAACCCATGTTCCCGATTTTCCCGATTCTTCTCCATTTGCCCAAAACGTTCAATACAAAATCGTCACTTTTTATTCCATCGAATTTCTGAGTTGGCACATTTAATGATCAAATCTTCAATCTGGAAAATATCTTGGAGGCTAAAATGGTGAGTAATGTTACAACTAATTTATTAATAAACCATCATTGATAAAATCATGCATAATCATCAATTTATTAAAAATAAAGGAGAATAAATAATATTTTTCCATAAGAGCATAAATCATTATAAGATGTAATTATATGATAAACCATGATAAATGACATGATAAAGAAGAGTAGAAATTGGTGGAATAAGCGTTCAAAAGTGATAATAATAATGACATATTAACGGCCCAACACTAACGAAATTTGTTGCAGATGTGTTAGGGAAATCAATTTCAGAGGAAAACCTCTAGGTAAATTGTTGTAGGAAAGTACCAATTTAACCAAATTCGTGCAATTTCCCAGATCACTGGGAATATTTCCGTCCAATTGATTGTTACGCAACTGGAGGTCCCTCAAATGGAAAAGGCATCCAAACTAAGTTGGGATATGACCGTCAATGGAATTTCCTTCAAGATAAAGTGATTGGAGATTAATGAGAAGGACCAATTATTCTGGTGTGCTCCCTAACAGAATTGGTTTGTGAGAATGCTCAAGTCACGCAAAGCTTTTAAGATTTTTGACTTAAAAATTTAAAATATTTTCTTACAATCTCTAAAATAATCAAAATTGAGGGGGAAGACGAAAGGACCTGTGAGAATGTTTCTTCTTAAGTAAAGATACCGAAGATGTGTTAAGGAACCCAACTACCATGGAATACTTCCAATTAGATTATTGGAGAACAACGCCAAGTAAGCCAAATTTGTGCAGTTTCCCAGATCACTGGGAATGCTTCCCTCCAATTGATTACAGTGCAAACATAGCTTCCTCAAACAAAATATGCATCCCAGTTGTTGTGGGATATAACTGTGGAGCGCATTGCCAGCAAGATCAAGGGTATGGAGAAAGGAAAAATTTTCAAGAGATGAAGAGATGGTGCCCTATAGTTGTTGTACATTGGATAAACCAATGCTCCCCATGTGTTTCGCGACATGAACTAACCACCTCTTGTTGATCCTTATCTTTGGAAATGTGATTGTTGACTAATACTTGTGGATTTTGATCTAACAACAATCCTGATTCCCAACAATTGGTATCAGAACTAGTTCCTTGTATATAAGCCTAACATCTTGAAGGTATATATGGTTGAGTCATTGTCTATCAAAGTGTACCTATGTTGAGTGAAATAAAATTTCATTAGTGGACATATAAGGTTAAAACTGAATTGATAGCTTATGGACATGGTGTATGGAAGCTTGTATGTGAAGGTTACTGTAAATACTCTTCCTGTATGCAAGAAAAACAATGGTATGCTAAGGAAAAATGTGTTATATATAAAAATCTTCATAATAAGAATCTTGATACAATAATAGACATAAATTATGCAAAATAAATTTGGGAAAGGTTGGAGCTCATGCATGTAGGAGACATTAGCAGTAAATGTGAAAAAAATGAAAAAGAGAAAGAGAAGGAAGAAAAAGGATTTCCAAAAGGAAAATGTTCAATTAAATGAGAAATGTTATGCACTTGATTCTGATGAAGGAAAGTTGACTAAATAACAAACGAAACCCGACATAGCTTTGGCTGAAACAGAAAGATTGAAGAATGAGAGCAGGAACTATAAAAACTTGTTGCAAATATGTGATGAAAGAGAACATGAGTACAATGTGGAAATTGTTAGCCTGAAGACACAACTTGAAGAAGCAACGAGACAGAAGTGGTGATGTGTAGTAAAATCAAGGATAGAGACCTACAATGTAAAAGATTACAAGATGAGTTTGATTCAGCTAGAAGAGAGTTATATGAAAAGAAAAAGTTCTGTAAGCAGCTATAAGAGGAGATATCATTCATGAAGGACTTAAAAGAAAAGAGAAGTAGCTCAAAAAATCCATAGAGGATAATGAAGAAGCCCTAAAAATACCAGTATAGGAAGGTACAAGCAGAGTAAAAAGCAAAGAGGAAAACAATACCAAGCAGAAACAAAAAGAGCCAAAGAGTGAGTCACTGAAAATGATTTTTCCAAAAAGGTCATTTCCTCCTAGAGATGAGTTGAACAAATTTAGAAGATCTCAAAGGGGATTATTTTCTCCTAGAAAATATATCAAGTGTTTTTCTTGCATGGACTTGGACATGTAGCAGTGGAATGTAAGAGAAATAAAGTCAATACTAGTTAGCATAACTTGCAACAAGAAAGAAGATATCCTCAAACAAACAATCAAAGGAGAACATCAACCATCAGGTATATAAACTCATTCTATGGTTTTTGTTATCTATGCATTGGATTTGGACATAGAGTTATTTAATGCAAAAAGGATGTAAAGAGAAATATAAATGGCTCAAGAAAACACACATCATTTGTTCCTTTTCTCAGCTATATAAGGTGTTATCTATGTAGCAGTTGTGATGCAACAAGTTCCCTCTGCGGACAGAGGCAACCCCTCTAGCCCTAGAGTGGGTCTAGTCATAGCAAAGACAATATCAAAGAAAATTCCCTTAAATAGTTGATGTCATGAAAGCCTACCTTCAAATCCTCGTTTGATGAAGTTCTCGTTGCGTTGCTCCAACTCTCGTTCTAATCACTTTTGTACCTGAAAACAACATACAGAGAAAAACAACAAACATAATAGAATACGATAAAAACGATCTACTTAAAGGGTAAAGGAACTTCAAGCTATCAATATGTAATTTGACTTAAGATATAGGAAATAAACCATTGATTTGTATTAATATGAACTGAAGTAAAACTTACAACCATTCCTTGGTGTTGTAGGTCTCCTTGAAGGGTCCTGTCAACATGTCTCTGCAAGCATTCACTCATGAATTGTCTCCCAAGAGGATGAATAACTCTCTCTCCTACCCAAAAGGAAAAATTATGATACTAGAACACTCATACAATCAAGACAAATCCACACAAAACTATCCCAGGCTAATTTACGTAAGAGGCTACTTCCAAACTCTAAAAGCTACTCTCTCTAGCTTCAACTTCCACTTGCCACTTAACTTGAACTAGCTAATCTCAACCATGAAGGAGATATTTATATGAGGAGGAGCCTCCATAAGAGATGGGAGAAAGAGCTAATCCCTTTGGGAGGTTGCACAAAAGGTGGAACAACCATCCCAAAGGTGAGAGCCTAGTTCATCTGATCCAATAACCAACCCTAGGACCGTCCATTGACAATTTGTTAAAACAAACTCACCAAAAGTAGCTCGTCGCGAGTGAAACATAGGGACAGAGAGATGACATCGCTAGGCTTAGTTCAACCTTGGCCATCTTCACGGGTAGAATAGCTAATGATCCACGACGACCCAAAAACATAGATTAAAAAGGGTCTACTCCAGGAGTAATGAACTGAGGTATTCTTCCTGATATGACAAGGAAGACACTGACACATATTTTGCAACATGACATAAAGCAGATGTAAATAACACAAACCGACCGTCTTTGGGATTAGGGAATGCGAGGTCAGTGACAAAATATTGTGTAACAGATGCCCCCTAAAGCATGAAGGCCAAGAGAGTGGGAGGGGTGAAATGCTTTATGAATCCATAACTGAAACAAAACACCATTGCGGAGAACCTGCAAACGCAAGTACAACTGATATATTTGATACATAAGTACATAGTGAAAGGAAATACATGTGCATAAGGTATGGGCACAACCATCCAGAAGATAAACATAAATGATTTGTGGTATGGACACAGCCCAGGGTCTTGAATCCCAACCCAATCAAGGTACAAATTCTAATATGCGAATAGATGTGCTGAACTCGAGCATACTAGAAAATCGCTTGATTACTAGTCAATGATGTAAACCATTAATAAGCGCGAGAGAGAACACCAGTAATGTCAATGGTTCTCAAGGTACTGCTAGTACAATCCATGAAGTGTGAAGAATGATCTGAAGTTGAACATCCGTGAAATGACCTAATCGAAGGCCAATAATGAAAGTCATTGTCGAATGCGAAGAACTTGCCATTAAGGCATTCAAGCTCCAAGGTACCAGAAAGGAGTCTCTAGATCAACTTCCCGGATAATGAGTTGAAATCGACAGGAAGTGATTGGTTGAAGGAGGGCCATAATGTTTCCCACATCATTGACGTGAGACAAAAGAACAATATGAATGTGGATAAGATAGAGATTCTGAGTAAGGTGTATAAGGATACAAACTGCAGAAGGATTAAGCTCTTGAACATATTAGCGACACGACTTCGGAGTTTTGTAGCATTTTGGTACCAAGAGATCAAAGGTCATGATGATGCAGGAAGGATCAAACGGAATGAGGAAAAATGGATAACCCAAAACCCTGAAGGCCAACGATAGAGTGAGGATATCCCAACCCAACACAAAATAGAAAGAGTGTCAATGTTCAAGAGTGACAAGTTGTCGTAATAATTAATACAACCAACAGAATACTTCCAAATTTTCCCCCACCATTTCTGGCGAGTACCCCAATTATTTTTTAAGCACAATCTTGAAGGGGATTGCATATGATTGTAATATAAGTTTGTCCTTCGGACAAATCTGGACTAGTAAATTTTAATGAGCCCTAGGGAGGAGAATCTCGTCTCATCATGATGACAAGTCCAATGTCATTAGGGTTTAACGAGTCCGACATAGGTAAAACTCAAAGTCTTTTTCATATTTAGAGAGTTTGAAAAATACACGGAAAAGAAAACTCCAAAGGTTCCTTTTTGTAAATTTGTCCCTCGAATCTGAAAAGGTAGAAAACAATACCCAAGGAAACCTATTGACCATGATAGATCAACGTATACCTTTTTCGTAAATAGTACCTCCCATCACGAAAAGAGGTAAACTTATATTGGGCGCATGAAGTTTCACATCCATAAACAAGTTCGAAACGACAAGGGCTCAACCATATTTTCATTTTTAAAGGGTCAGAAAAGAGATGAAAGCAAACCCCCTGATTTTTATTCTCTTTAACAAGTCAAAAAGGGAAAAATACTCGGCAATATTTTCATCTTTTACGAGTCATAAAAGAGCTCAAAGGTGACTCGTCCTAGAGGAACGAGTGGTATAAAGGGTAGCAACTGGTTCCAGCAATGGTGGAACTGCTCAAAACATGTAATCGTCAAGAGGCTGGCTAATAAAACTGCTCATCGCTGTGGTCCCTCAGGAAAAGAAAAACAACCAAGTGAAAACATATGATCGGCCAAAGAGATGGTGGTGATGGAATGAAATAACCAAGGCTCATCTAGCAGAAATTAGCTAATAAAAATGGCGATCATGAGGGTTAAAATTGGGTATGGTTTCATCGTTACACAAGCTTGAACCATGGAGAAATTTGCTTGGATTCGTTTCATGTTTACAAAAGCTTGAAATGAAAAACTATGGTTTGATTCAGTTTCATTTTTACACAAGATTGAAATGAAAAACTATGCTTGCTATAAGTTCGCATGCACTCAGCATAATGACTCAAATTGAGGTACATGCCCCTCAAGCTTCATTTCACTCAACTAGGTGGATGAAATGAAGGTTCACTTGTGAGATCTTGGAAAGACTCGACTGGGATTTTACGAGATATTAACCAAAGACTCAATTCGAAAAGGGACTTGCTTCATTTTTTAACGAGGTTGACATAGTAAAAGAACTATCCTGAAGACCCTCGTTTCATTTTTTAACGAGCTTGACACAAGACAAAAACTATGCTTACACCCTTTGTTTCATTTTTAACGAGGTTGACACAAGACCAGGAACTATCCTCATCTCTTGTTTCATTTTTTAACGAGGTTGACATAAGACAAGGAACTCTCCTCATGGCTCCTTGTTTCATTTTTTTAACGAGGTTGACACAAGACCAGGAACTATCCCCATGACTCCTTATTTCATTTTTTAACGAGGTTGACACAAGACCAAGAACTATCCTCATGACTCCTTATTGCATTTTTTAATGAGGTTGACACAAGACCAAGAACTATCCTCATGACTCCTTGTTTCATTTTTTAACGAGGTTGACACAAGACCAAGAAATATCCTCATGATGCCTTGTTTCAATTTTTAACGAGGTTGACACAAGACCAAGAACTATCCTGATGACTCCTTGTTTCATTTTTTAATGAGGTTGACACAATACCAAGAACTATCCTCATGAAACCTTGTTTAATTTTTTAACGAGGTTGACATGAGACCAAGAACTATCCTCATGATGCCTTGTTTCATTTTTTAATGAGGTTGACACAAGACCAAGAAATATCCTCATGTCTCTGTGCATGGACCATATGAGAACATGGCTACCAAGAGGTCTTCACTAGAAGGAAGAACCACACTCTCGGAGGAATACATGTCATTTGGTACCAAATACATATCGGGTTCCAATGCCCTCAGTACATAACGTACTATACCATCTGTGTGATCATCAACAGTTGTGGAGACAAAACGAGTAGCCACATGATTAACCTGTGGCAGGGAAGATACTACTTGCAAACAAGAGCCGATAGGGGACAATGGTTGCAAATGTTGGGTTTTGTTATATTCTTTCCACATAGTTAACAGGGGGTTTGAGGGGTACCCGTAACCCCACTTTATGGGGTCCGGGGCAGCGCCCCGGAAAATTTTGGTTTTGGACCCTATGTTAGGTTGGGCGGACCCACCTATGGTTTTGTGCATGATTTTCGCACATGTTTTTTGGACGCGATGGTTTTCGGTCCATGGTAGTGGATCCGATGGTTTTTTGGTCCATGGTATTGGACGTGATGGTTTTTCGGTCCATGGTATTGGATGCTTCGGCATGTATAAATATGTATTGTAACATTGAAAGGAATATAATGAAAAATCAAGCTGGTAGTCCCGGTTTTGGGATCCAGGGGAAATCTCTGTGCATATGTGTTTTTCATGTGTTATGCTCTCGCATTGTTTATTTTACTATGATTTAGAATTCGTATGCAGGTAATTTCTGTGCGGGGTTAAAACCTACACCTCCTGGATACAAGAAACTCTTGTCGAGTCCATCACTAGTTGAAAATCCGACTGACACACCTTTGTCGTCGGTCGAAGCATCTATCATTGAAGGTAAACCCTCTGAGTCCACACCGGACCAAAGTCAACAGGTCGAGATGGTAGTCGACCCAGTCTTGTCTTCAGAAGGTCTACCTTCAGATGATACAGTCACCAAAGAGAATGAGAACGACACCGTTCAAATTCTTTTCGTAAACACAGAATCTGATGAACATGGGGGCAGTCTGCCCATTCCTTTACCGTAGGAAGGAAGTTCGTCAGAGATGTATTCGGCCATTTATTCGGTCCCACCTCCAAGCAACCTAGTTGTTTCCTTCGATTGGAATCTACTAGGCAGACCACGTTTACCATCTAATGTACCATTCCGAATCATAGTACAAGCTTACAAAATGGTCATACTCTGTACTATCATAGATAAAGGGTCTTATGTGAGTATCCTTTCCTCAACTGCTCAGAAAGTGCTTGGTTCACCATCGCTTTTGCCTGAGATGCGAAATCTAACAGGCTTCAACAAAGGAACCAGTCGATCATTAGGGATCCTTCCAAATTTGCCTATAACTTTGAGAAGGAAAATCGTTTATCTGAATGTAATGGTAGTCCAAGGACCTTTAGATTACAATCTACTCCTTGGGCGTGACTACGTTTATAACATGGGAGCTATTGTTTCCTCACTCTTTCGAGTGATGTGTTTTCCGCATGAAGACAGAGTGGTCCAGCTCATAGACCAGCTTTCATTCCCCGGTTCACACATAGCTAATATTCAAGTGCCATCCCTAACTGGTCTTTTTGCGCAAGGAATGTTTCATCAATATCCAGTCCATCCACCTGATGAGCGCAAGTGATTTGGTGATTGTGATTGAAACCCAGGGGGCATGCGCCCTGGTCTGCTTCGGCAGGAAAGATTTAGGTATAGGGTAGGTTTCTGTGGAGGATATATGACTAGTCTGACACACCCATCCATTTAGGAAAATGGGATTAGACTGGAATAAGATTCCCTCGTCAAGGTTAGGTGATTAGAGCTAGAATCACCTTCATCCATTTCGATGGACAAAGCCTAGGAAGTGTTTCTTTCTGCTATGCAGGTGGAACCATCTTGTGGATGCAAGAACTTCTGTATGGTAACCTAGAAACTCTACTTCGCTATACCTGGGGGCATGCAAACCTTTTTGCATGCAAGTGAAAAGTGACCATTTATTTTCTTAGTTTGTAGGTTCTTAACCCTTTAAACTCATAGGACTGGTCATTCCTAGCTTGCATAATGAAAGGATCCGGAGCAAAGTTTCGAATGGGGCAAGCTCCCTAAAAAATGAACCTATCGATGAGACATCCTTATTATACGACTGGCACAAGCAGTTTTACATGAAGTTCAAGCTCATTAAAAAATAAACCTAGCAATGAGCATATGTTCCACCAGAGTTTAAGCTCATTAAAAAATGAACCCACCTTCGGTAAATAACCATTGCGATCGCATTATTATCAATTTTTGAGCCTTGGTCGTGTTCTTACCATCACCTCCACTCTTTTCTAGCCAATCATATGCCTCCATTTGATTGTTTACCCCTTTTGAGGAATATCTGTGACGAGTGATCTATTAGCCACCTTCTTTACACTACCGTGATTGAAAAGTTCCAAACCTTACCTGGAACCAGCTACTATCCAAAATCATCACTCGTGCCTCAAAAAATGAGTCTTCTTTAAGCTCTTTTCATATGACTCATAAAATATGAAAAGATTGTCGAGCAATTGGCCTCTCCAGCTCGTTAAAGTGATTGGAATTGCCATCCCTCCTCTAGACTTTAATCTTTTTGGACCTGAGGGATCATTGCACAAAAAGATCAAGCGCTTGTCTTGTTCAGCTCGTTAAAACTATCGAAAATTCATCCCTTTCGTATTATTTTATACTTTTTTGGACTTAAGGGATTATATTACGAAAAAGGATTACTAGAGTTTCTGTTCTGTCTCTCTTCACACTCTCTAAAATTGAAAAGGACCGAGTTATCCTTGTCATTAAATTCATTAAAACAATAGCGAAAAACTTGTCCGTGCAGACAAGAACGAGTTTCACTATCACTAGGCTCGTTAAAACATAGCGACAGGTTTTCCCGAAGGGCAAATTATAGAACAAGCATATGTTATCCTCCTCAAGCTTGACAAAAATAAAGAGGTACTGCTCAGCAATGACTAGGGAAAATTGGGGAGAAAACTTGAAGAAACTTTATTGGTAGCAAGACGCTCTTGAACATGACACTTTCACTCCATCACCATGATTGAGTCAGGTTGGGTTATTCCATTCAGCGGTCATATCACCATTGGTCAACCGTACCATCCATTTTTGGGGTTAATGCTACCAATCCATTTCAGCGTCGCCGATATGTTCAAGAGAAGTTGCTCATAGAATTCACCAACCCAGCTTGTGTCTCATCCATTGCAATACCTTCACCCTTTATTCTTTCATGACCGCCACCTTGAACCTTGTATCATCAGATCGTTTTCACCTCCACAAAATCATTTGCTCCGTTTCATGTCGTAGATGTGGGATTCATTAAGGCCCTCCTACGATGGGCCACTTCTTGTCAACGTCAGCTCATTATCCAAGAAGTTGACTTAGGAACAACTCTTTCAGTACTTTGAAGCTTGCATGCCTCAATGGCAAGTTTCTCACTTCCGGCGACAGGTTTACATCAATGGCCTTTGTCCGAAAGATTTTGTGTGGTGTTCGACGTCAAGTCCCATTTTCACGCCACGTGAATTGTATTGCAGTACCTTGAGGGTCATTATCATCATCGATGATTCCTCTCACACCTGTTAACAACGTACATCATTGGCTGGTAATAAGGGGATGTCTTTCCATGTTTGACTTCAGAACATCTTTTCACATGGATCGACTTGTACTTTGGGCGACGATTGAACGAGTTTGAAGAACCTGGATTTAGTTTCATCCATCCAGGCTGCGATATATTCAGGAAAATAAAGACATCAAATGTACATCATAGGTACATAGATAATCATCCAAGCCAAAGGATGATGGCTCTACTAGAATCATCAATCTACCATACAGACGGTTGTCTGTCTTATGTACATGAAAATGAATTTATAAAGCTGAGCATGGGAATGCCCGCCTCAGCTAGATCATGAAAATATTATGAAAATAATGTATTGTATTGTATCTTATTACA
>APFE030013226.1:2548-42733 GCA_000404065.3 Pinus taeda
ATAATGAGATGGAGAGGACTATGTCTTCTCCCAAGTAAATGTGAGGGTACATTAGGTAATGTGAAAATGAATATATATATTAATAATGAGATGGAGAGGACTATGTGTTCTCCCAAGTAAATGTGAGGATACATTGGGGAATGTAAGATGAATACATATATTTTGAAATAATGGAAGGAGGCCATATCCTACCTAATATTTAATTTGAGAAGGTAAGTGGGGAATTTGAATAATGGAAATCATGAATTTTATATTAGACCAATATTTCTCAATAATTTTAGATAATGTAAATATTAACAAAATTTGTAGGATAAGATTTAAGTGGGGCATTACAACTTGGACCAAAAAAAAATTTCTTTCGTTCTAGACTTGGTAACTTGACTGAAAGACCAAGTGATATGAGAGAATCCCAACATGAACCTTTGATAGAAATTGGAAAGGCCTGGAAAGTTGTGAAGCTCTGTTAGGGTGGTTGGGGCTGGTCAATCCTAAATGACTTCGATCTTAGTCAGATAGAAATGTACACATTTCTCATCAACGGTGTAACCCATATATTGGACCTAGTTCTTTCCAAAGGTGCATTTCTCCAAGTTGGCACATAGTTTGTGTTGCAGCAGGGTTTGAAGGACCTATCAAATGTGTTGGAAGTGCTCTTCCCAACTCATGTTGAAGATGAGGATGTTTTCTAGATATACAACCAAGAACGAGTTTGTGAATTGTCTCAATATGCCATCCATCAACTTCATAAAAGTTGCAAAAGCATTGTCAACCCAAAAGGCATGACCAACCACTCAAAAAGGCCTTCCTTGGATTTGAATGCAGTCTTCCATATGTCTGTGGGTTCTATTGAAACCTGGTGATAGTCATACTTCAAATCAATCTTGTTGAAGTGCTTTGACCCCTTGAGTTAGTCAAAAATATAATCAATATGTGGGATTGGATACACGTTCATCATAATGATTTTATTTAGTGCCTGATAATCAACGCAGCGTCTCTAGGTCCCATCCTTCTTTTGTACGAGTACATTTGTGTAACCTGTCTCCTCCCACATTTACCCACTTCCACCAGTGTTCTCGAGGTAAACATGAGCTAAGGGTCACTATGATACGACTCAAACTCCTATATGATGTTAAGGAAATGGATTCGACAACTTAAGACTTTACTGACTTCCCTCAGGTGCTACAGGACCTCCAGGAGCAACCCAACCCCTCTAGGTGTACAACCACAGAGATAACTCTTTTTTCTCTTACCCAAAGCCTCATTCACTCAAGTGATTGTAAGCCTTTAGTCGCTCCCATAGGCTTGCCTGCCAACAATTGTGGACTTTCCTAGTCAGTTCTATGCCAACGACCTTGGATTCTGAGCCACTTGTTCAGGGCTAGGACTCAGGCCTTTGTCCATAACTAAATGAAACTTCCAAAAAGGGTAAATGAAATAGAGACAAAGATTATAAACCAAAAATTAAATAGGGACTTGACCTGACCCCTCCCAACTGGGACTTGCATTCCTTCAAGCACATGGTAAACATGCAACCTACAGGTCATAAATGCAAATTTGAACATAAGGATTTGAAAACTTATCTGATTTTTAATAATAAGGACCAATGCATTCTAACAATAGTTTGAATAACACCAATTAGGTAATGCACTCATAAACCAAACATTCATTAATGGAAATGTTATGAGATGCATACTTAGATCTGTCAATTAACCATGCTTATAACCAGCATATAATGAGAGAAATAACAATGATAGAACAACCATTAAATCCACATAATAGTAAGTAAATTTACTCATTAAATTAAAATAAGAACTTAACTCTCATTAACCATATGAAAAATACAACCAAGTCAGGGACTTCCACATACCACCCAATCATCGATTGTGTTGAACCAAATCTTTCTTTCAGCGAATCACCCCCAAGCCATATTCCAAGCATGAATGTGGGATCTCATGGGATCAACTAATCCATAAACAACCAAGGGAATCCACAGGCTAAAACACCTCCACCCTCACCATATCATGATCTCACCTAAATCAGTCATGAGATCACAAAACCAAATTAAGATTGGATGCCTCATAAGTCCTTTTCCATCCTTTAAGGAATTTTCCTATCTCCACCCACCTATTGAGGGATTCCCAGAGAAAACCATCTCCACACCCAAGCCTTGGTATTTTCTTGAGACCATGTCACCCGGATCCAAAAGCTTCTAGAAATCCAAATATCAACCGATAAATAATCCCATCACACCATGGCTATCTGGAAATGGTAAGGCAAGGTTAAAACCACTATAAAAACCTAGAAAATTTCATGGCATTGATAGAAAATAAATAAAAATACACACATGCATATGCCATTCATGCTAAAATCAGCTAGGAAATCATACATGCAACATGTTACCTGCAAGTATTCTTGCTGAAGCTACTTGATCCAATCTTTCCTTGCTTAATCCTTACTTCCTTTGCCTTCCTTGTCCTTTCTTTGCTTTCCTTGTCCTTCCTTTGCTTGCTTGCGTTCCTTATCCTCTTAATGCTCTTCTCCTCTTTGAGACTAACTGAGAAACTGAACTAACAAAAAGCTACAAACTAATCCTCTAATATATTTGTATTCTTGATACCTCTAATTTCTTCATTTTTCCATTAGTTTCCTTCATTTTCCTCCTCTCATGGAACTTGTGACCTTTGATCTCCCTTTTCTCTTAATTTCCTTTATTTTCATAAAATGTTGCCAACTAATGCCTCTTTACCTTTTCAAAGCCTTTTCCATTTCCTTTGCTAATTTCCCCTTAGCCATAAATGCAACAAGTGATGCCCACTAGGATGTTTTTCCCAACATTCATCTTGGAATATGTGTCCCATGATATTAGTCTTATTTTGACTTTATTTTCTTTTATTACATGAACTTTTTACTCGGGGTTGTTACAAATTGGGCTCCCACAAGGTGAGGAACTTGGTTAGGTGTGCTCTTTTTGTAGCAACTCTTGGATCTGTTGCTTGATTTCTTTGTTTTCCAGAAGAGAGTGGCGATATATTCTTCCATGACCTTATCCCTATATTCTTCCATGACCTTATCCACCTGCTTTTATTGCTTGGAGGAGCCCTTATTGAGGGCCATGGATGTGGCCACGATATTCCCTTTACTTTGAGAGTGAATAAAAAAGAAAAAAAATTGGTATGGGAGATTATCTTACTGCATTTCTTAGCAGAGATCAAGGAAATGGTAGTAGGCGGGTTTACCTCTGATATCATGTATAAATTACTGCCCAAAATAATAATAAAAGTGTGAGGCCTAGACTCATACACAACATGATGATTCCACAATTATGGTTGACCTAATAATACACCACAAACTTCAAGGGGAGTGACATCACACAGTACCTCATCCGTGAAGGGCTTGATGTTGTAGGGTAGGAAACATTGTTGGCTTACATGGAGATATCTCCCTTGGTGGAGCCATCTGATGGTGTACAAATGCGAGTATGGTTTCATTGGTGGGACCAACCACTTCACGACCTCAAATGAGATGAGGTTCTTTTGTCTCTCATTGTTAAAAATGAATTGTAGCAAAGAACCCTTCACCCACATTTGTGAGTAGAAGAGATGCTCCATGTCCTCTAGATCTCCTATCTCAATCTTCTAGACCTTGGTGGTGGTAATAGTAGCATTAGGCTCTACATCGATAATTTCTTTCCTCTTTTTGGTCCCCTTGTTGCGTCCAGACTCAGAGTCAGAACATGCATCTGAATCTGAGGATTTTAGGTTAGCCAATAGTGATTTCTTGGTGCGACACTCATTTTTGTTGTGAGTGGGGCTCTTGTGGAACTCACACCATTTTCTTATATCCTTCTTCATCTTTGTGGTGCTATTCTTTGCTTGTGTCTTTGATGGTTTATCCTAGGCCACCCAACCTTCTCTTCGTCCTTTGTTCTACAATTTGGAGGTGCCTTTTCCCTACTTCAAATTTGCAGATCCAAAGTCTCGCATCTTCTGTTTATATTTTTACTCGATCTTGAAAGCATATCAGTATGTGATGCCAAGTGAGGAGATGTATAGGAACTCCATCTCTTCTTGGGTGTATTTTTATAGACAATTGTGGTACTTGAGTACCAGATGCTTCTCAGAATCCTTAATACCCAACTTTGTGCGAAGGGTATAAAAAATATTTGTGAACTTTGGCACGTCTTAGTCCCTTTCCTATTGTACTGTGGTCCATTTTATGTAATTATCTTCATAGCTCCTAATAGGGTGATATTGTTCCTTTAGGGCATCTCGAAAAAAAATCCAAGTTGGTGCAACTGAAAATAGTGAGGGTTTCTTCTTTTCCCTTTGCTCACAGTAGGTTTCCTACTAGTCGTTGCCATTGGGGGGCAGCTTTGAGGAGTGCAAAAGTAATATTTTCCCTATTGGAAAAATTGTGGACCTAAAAATATCCTTCCAATATATTTAACCATTTATCTACAACATTTTCATCTATCTAGCCTTCAAATATAGAAATGCTAAAGTTAACTTGTACCTTAAAGGGGGTGGTGCCTTCGAAGTGATGTTGGATGAAGATGCTTCGCTAGCTAATACTAGCTAAAGGATATAGGAAAATTTATCCATCATGTCATTCCTTTGTCACTTGAGGGCCTCTTTAGGCAATATTTTGAAAGGATCTCCTACTCCTTCATCTTTGTTTTCTTCCAGTATGGAAGGTTTTTGAGGTGAGCAAGGCCAATTTTGCAAGTGTTCAACTAGTTCAAGTCCTAACTCCTTATATCTCAACCTCATTGGGGACATGCACAAAAAAATAGAGAAATATAAGACCACTTTGATACCATTGATCCATATTTATGCAGTAAAAAATGAAATACAAATTTAAACAAAAATATATAGCTACACCAAAAACTGGACTTTAATTAATTAATAACAAATACTAAAAATTGTTTACATGCAGAATGGAAATAAACTAGCTCGGGCGATCGTGGCTAATATTTAAGAAGAGATGTGACATCTACATGCCTTCTAAACTATGTTACAATGAGGCTCAGAGGCCTTTTTATCATCAATAAACAATGGAAAACCATAAACATCCAAAAACCTAGCCCTAAGAGATGAAGCACCAAAAGCTTGTGGGCCTTGCTAGGGTTAGTTAGAATGTCAACTTCCTGGGTCGTAACTTTGGCATACGATCTTTATTTGGTGAGAATGATACCTCGTTAGAAAGATCTAACCAAGGATAACGACTTTCAATTGCAAAATAGAGGTTTGTTGGCTTTCCATTTTCCCATTTCTAAAAAAAAGCCATTCTTTAGGGCCTCAAAATTGCTTTGGAAGTTTAGGACCCAAAAAGTTGCCAAAAATATAAAACTATTGAAATAGGAAATTGCGTTGGAAATTAGGAGACTGAAATAAAATAGTATTGGGGGTCCAAGTGAAATAGGAAGGTGGCCACCAATATCCACCTGGATCATTGCTAACCTAGATAGAATTTTGATACGTTTCTTCTTGCCTAGAGTATGTAATTGACATGTGTTGTGGTTGCGTGGATAGGTTCAGATCAACATGCTTTGTGCTAATATGCCAAGGTTATGAATTAATATGTTTTCACTTGATCAAATAACAGTTGTGTGTGTGTGAAAACAGATAAACAAAGACACAATTTGTAGTAGATAATAGAGGAATGAGGGGTAGAATGGTATAGTACAACATGGGTAGAACCCACCCTAATCAGGAAGAAGACTCAATTAGAAAAAGTTCAGAAGAAAATTATCCTAATTGGATGGATACCCTTATGATTTTGAGAGCATAATTGAGCATTTTCAAGGTAAACAATGAAAATATTTCGAGGGCTCAAGAAAGGGAAGCAGAGGTGAATGCAACGATCTTGCAAGGCTTATCAGATTTGCAAATGTAAAAGCAACATGACCTTGGTGACATCTATCTGGATAAGCATAAGACTAATCAAAGTCCATATAAATATAGAAGCATGGATTGGAAACCAATAGGGAAAAATGAAACAAGTCAAGGAAGAGGCGCAAGCAAGTGAATGAAGACAAAGTGAGAGGAGAAATTTCACTCAGGTCTCATGAAAAAGAGACAAATAGCCATGATCAATTGCCTAGTGCTACAAAAAGAAGACACCACTAGCAAGGCGGGAGTGAGAAGAGCTTAATTTTGGAGGAGTTCAATAAATCAAAGCCTCCTACCTTTGATAGAGAAATCAAGAAGAATGAAGAAGTAGAATCCTGACTATCAGGCTTGAAGAAATGCTTCAAAGTCCATGAATACTCTAAAGACATGAAGGCCAAGGTAGAATTTTCAACCTAAAACGAAAATCTTATATATGGTAGGAATATTTGAGTAATTTCAAAGGAATCAAAGAAAAGGAATTAACATGGAGAGATTTTGAAAAATATTTATGGGAGAAGTACCCATCTGAGAGGTACTATGACAACAACATTAAAGAGTTCCATGAGCATAAACTAGGAAAAATCACCTTGTATTCCTACACCAATATATTCTTGAAGTTGTTGTGTTGTATTCCCTATATCAAAGACGAGAAGGTAAAGATTCAAAGGTTTCTGTTATATACATATTTGGGCACTTCAACCCTAGAATTATATGTCGATAAACTAGGGCTCTTCAACCCCTAAAAAAATTGTTTTATACCCTAAAAGAACATGGTCATCTGATTATATCATTCCCCAAAAGTTCCACCTGAGAAATCATCCAGAAATGGCCTAAACTAAACCATATTGACTTCTCCACTGGCAATGTGCAATGCATATTGATTAGTACACTGGCCAAGTGTGATGCATACTATTTGGCCTTCTATAGGGTGCGATGGGTGAGGATGGACAAATGTCTGAGATAGTTTGCTAGGTGGTGGCTCATGGAATCTTCTAGGAACTTCTCCTATGACACTTGCCTCTCTAAATTCGCCCAGGGATGAGTAAGATATCCAAGAAATCCCCAAGTGGAACCAATTGTAACAAGTGGAATGACACTAATCAAAACCCTAGAGATGACTTACACCCTCGCACACATCTATAAATGGATCCCTCATCTAAGTGATCCAGAGGCTAGAATACTGTGAATTGCAAGGAAGTGCTTATAGTTTGTAATTGAGGAAGGAGCATTGTATTGTTGATGTGATCTTGCTATTTCATGAGGTGAAAAGAGATTGATGCTGGGAGGATGATGCTGGATCAGACAACTGGGTTGTAATTCTCCCTTCTATTTAATAAAGTTCTTCAAGTTTTCTTCCATATGATTGTGCAATTGTGAATGTTATCATTTGTGAATTCTATTGTATGTTCATTATATGTCTGATTCTATAGTGTTTATGTTATAATACATCAAGATACTTTGACGGTTCTTTGTTACTGCGTTTCTACAGGTACTCTCCAAGCAGTTAAGTACGGGGAGGAGTTGTAAGCTCTATCAAAGGGGGAGAGAGATCAAGAAAGGGATTAAGTGGAAGTTCCAGGTTGGTCCCCTCATATTTCTCTTATATATTGTGCATAGAAGAAATCTTTGAATTGATTTAAAATGTTGTTTCTAGGGTAGTTGCCAAACCTAGAGGGCTAGTTGTTCGAAAAGACACTAGTTTTCCTAGAAATAGTGTCTCAATGGGATACCATAATCCTACCAAGATATGATTGAATTTAATGAAACCAGGACATTAGAGGACACCGTCAAGAAGCCCAAGTACTACTTTGATTAGTCCAAGCATAGGGTTGAATTCCAAGTATATTGGAGAAAGAGAGAAAAATATAAATTCAAGGGAAAATGACCAAAATCCTCATAATGCAAACACATGGGGAAAAATGTCAAATTCACCACCCTTGCTAAGAGTGATTTTAAACATAATTTCCATGTTGCTAATAGAGATTGGCTTTTCAAATCAACAAGATAAGAGGTCAAGGATCCCAAGAGAAGGAAATTACAATATTGGGGATGTGGAGAGAACCACATGCTAAAGGACTTCCCTCGCCAGCAATAGAAGAGAAAGTAGTTGTACAATGTCCAAGAGGTGGAAACTTTGAACAATGTGTCTTAGATTATATCTCAAATTTATGTGTCATAGAACAATTGGAAAGCAGATTATCAAGCCTCAATGATTGAAATGGAAGGTATGGCCGCCAACCAACCTATGTCAATTTTAATTTATATGGGTTCAAATCTCAGTTATATCATCCAAAAAATTACAGAGGTGTGTGATTTTCAAAACAAACATCATGCAAAGTTGTGGCTAGCCCAACTAGCCACAAGAGTCAGTAAGAGGGTGGCAGAATTGGTGGAGTCATGCCACTTAAATTTGGATGACATGTCCACTACATTTTCCCTTAATGCGCTCCCACTAGATTCATATGATTTATGGGTGGGTATGGATTTGTTCATATCCCACCAAACTAAGGTGGAATCCTATAATGAGTCATTGAAAAGCCTCAGTGATGGAGATTAGGAAAGAGCACTACAAGGGGTGAGAAAACTAGTCTTAGTCAGGTAGGTTTTAGCTTTGCAAGTGAAGAAATGAAACAGGAAGGGATGTGCCCTATATGTAGTCTAAGTGACCATCATGCTAGAAATAAATGAGCTCAAGATGCAAGATCACCCTATCTTGAACTAATTTGGTGATGTACTTCTCGAAGAAGTGTCAAGATTGCCACCTAGTAGGGAAGTCAACTTCTCCATTGAGTTTATTCTCAATTTGATGCCAATATCAAAAGCTCCATATTGCATGAGCATGCAAAAAATGGTAGATCCAAAAGTACAACTATAAGATATGTTGGATAAGGGGTATATCAGACCTAGCATGTCACCCTGGGGAGTCATAACACTTTTGTGAAGAAAAAGGATGCCATGTTGCATCTATGAATTGACTACTGACAATTAAAAAAACCATGGTGAAAAATAAATGACGACTTCCTAGACTTGATGACCTATTTGATTAGCTAATAGGGAATTCAGTATTTTCCAAAATATATTTAATATATGTTTGTCATCAAGTCTACATTAAATACAAAGATGTCCATAATACAAAATTCATGATGAGATACAAGCACTATGAGTTTGTGGTGGTTCCATTTGGACTCAAAAATTCCCCGGCTACATTTATGTGCCTGATGAACAATATCCTTGATTGGTATTTGTCCAATGCATGTTGGTTTCTTGGAGGATATACTAGTTTACTTAAAAACTAGAGAAGAACATGAAGAGAATTTGAAGGTAATGTTACAATTGCTAAGGGAACATTAGTTGTATGTCAAACTCAAAAAATCTAATTTCTTCAAATCACAGGTTCAATATCTGGGACATGTAATCTCAAAGGAATGATTGGTTTGGGTCCCCAAAATATCAAGGCCATGATGGAGTGGCCGACTCCCTGAAATGTCATGAATGTTAGATCCTTCATGGGATTGGTTAGATATTACTAGTGATTTATTCAATATTTTTCAAATATTGGGCACCCAATCACAATATTGTAAAGGAAAGGGGTCAATTTCCAACAAACATCAAAGTGCACAATTAGTTTTGAGAAGTTTAGGGAGATTCTCACACATGCACCTATTTTGAGATTAGAAAACCTAGGGAAGCATTTCCTAGTTTGCACAAATTCCTACATGGAAGGACTAGTTGGAGTCTTAATGCAAGGATGTCCTGTGATTTTCTATGAATCAACAAAATCAAATGAGCATGAGAATAACTATGTCACTCATGACTTGGATCTAGCAATAATCGTGCATGCACTAAAAATGTGGAGGCACTACTCGCTTAGGAGGATATTTTTTAATATGTCAAACCATGAATGGTTGAGATAATTGTTTGATCAACCCAAATTAAATGATATACAAGTTAGAATTTTGGCTTTAATTAGTGTATTTTATTTTCAGATCAATCATATTAAGGGAAAGGAACATTGGTTAGCAGATGCACTTAGTAGAATTCTACAAAGCTCACTTGGAAACCATGAGCACTTGTGAAAGTGACAACAAAGAAAGGATAAAAATGGAATCAAAACATGATGAGATTTTCTAATATGTGAAGGAATTCTCATAGTAGGAACCAAAGGGAAGAATAAGAAAAAAAAAAAGCTCAAAAATTATGACATGTTTCTTTTCAATGATAGATGGTATGTGCCTTGTGTGATCAAATCGAAGAAGCTCGTAATGGATGAGTTTCATAAAACACCTTATTTAGGTCATCCTGGCTATCAAAAAATGATAACGTCCATAAATAAATCATACTATAGGCCAAGAATGAAGAAGGAATTTGTTGAATATATTAACAAGTTCTTAGAATGCCAACAGGTTAAAGTAGAATGAAGGAAAGCATAGGATTTTTATATTGAATTCCAATTCCTAAGTGGAAGTGGGAAGTCATATCTGTGGACTTCATGATAGGGTTTCCAAAGACACCCAAACAACATGATTCCATTATTGTGGTAGTGGAAAATTTGAGAAAGAAATATCACTCTATAGTTGTCAAGTCCACCCACAAAGCTATTGACATAGCTCATGTTTTCATGAAAGAAATATTTAGATTACATGGCACACCCAAGAATATAATTTCGGACTGGGATGCCAAATTCACACCAAATTTTTGGAAGGTATTATTTGATGGATTTGGAACTTAGTTGGATTTTATTATAGTGTATCATCCTCAAACAAATGGCCAAAATGAAATTGTGGACAAAATTTTAGAGGACATGTTGATAATGTATGTCATGCATCATCTAAACAGGTGGGAAGAATTTATGCCTTTAGTTGAATTTGCATATAAAAATGGGTATTGGGAGTCACTGAAGATGATTCATTTCAAGGAATTATATGGGAGAAATTGCAACACTCCCATTAGTTAGGATGTCCTAGTGAATAGAGTGTTTCTTGGACCTGACCTGCTAAGAGAAAGGATCAAGAAGTGATTAACATTGAGCAAAAATTGAAGGAAAACCAGGATAGGAAAAATAACTATGTCGACCAAGAGAGAATGCACAAGGAATTCCAAGTGGGATAGCATGTATATCTCCACATCAAACCAAGGAAGAGTGTTTTGAGCTAAATTAGTGCCCAGGTTTTGTGGACCATTTTAGATTTGGAAAGAGTGGGATTAGTTGCCTTTAAACTTTCCTTGCCACCCATAGTGAAAGCACACGATGTCTTTCACATTTCTTTACTTAAAAAGTATATACACGACACCAATCATGTGGTTGATTTTTTTTTTGTACTGGTGGAATTTGAGGAAGAATTCCAACTAAAACCAATGTGAATCCTAGACTGGAGATAGATTGCGCTCTAGAAATGAGTAATAGAGTAGGTCAAGGTGTAGTGGAAGCACTTTGGACCCGACGAAGCAACCTAGGAGATTTCAGATTGAATGAGGGTACTCTATACATTTTTTTTAATGTATAAACAAATGTAGATAGTTGTAAATATAAAGCTTAATTTAATTTTTGTTTTTTATTTATAGAATGCCAAGGATGGTGTTCCTTTAAGCGGGTGTGTTCTGTAACAACCCTTTTATTTCACCCCATATTTTTAAGCATAATTATGTACTGCTAGTGTGTTACACCTAAAAATACCTCCTCATCAAATCAAAGGAGATCACTATGCTTTTGGTTGAAATGCACCCATTTTTCTGGCATATTTGAGACTATAACACATCCTTTATACTCAATAAATTTGTTATAATGCAAGTTATGTACCATGAGGACAATGTTGTACTAGTCTATAACGCTTTGTCCCTTGATCTAACTTTCATTAGCAAATTCTCAATCATTCACAAGGCAAAAATCCAAAGTTAACTCACTATGACACTATTTTTCATTTAAGGAAACTCTTTAAAGATGGAATTTGATCACCTTTTCCTCATCTATAACTTTTTCCTAAACAAATAAAGCACTTAAAAGTGGATAAAAGCATTAAAGCGTGAGAAAACATCATCCACCCCGATATTTTTCCTAAATTTCACTGAAGAGAAAATGATAGTATCCATAGCCTCCATTTTTCCTATAAATTGAAGGCTTTTCCATTGAGAAAGGGATGGGAATTCTATGTATTGTTATGTTGTCGAGATATTCTTTGAGAGAGAAAATTTTGGAACTAGGAGATGGAGGAGGTGTTGTTGAAACTTCATCTATTGGTTGTAATCTTCCTTCTACTAATTAATAATATAATCAATTGTTCTTCCTTCCAAATTGTTGTTCATAATCTTTGTTATTTTCTTTAACTACTTCTTTGGAATCTTAGTTGCATTGATCCATTTAGTAATTTTTAGTGGTTAATTTCTTGTGGTTTTTATTGATAATATAGTTATGTTGTGAATGGTTTGATTTGTTCTTCTTTATGCGCAAGACTAGGCTTTGGAGCTAGCTAGGAGCGGTTCCCAACTACACTAACCGCTCCAATAAATATAAGTGCGAGGACTCATAAGCTCACATTCTTGTTATCTTCTCAATATTTGCTTTACTTCTTGAATTACTAAAAGTTTCAAGCACAATTCCCTATAACAGAATTAGCGACTCCACTAGGGAGCATATTTCTTCCCAGTTTATTTTTCTCTCTTAGATTCCAGACCTATGATCTTGTTCAGTGCTTGAATTCATTCTCATTATTCGCATGCAAAATACTATAGTAAATTTGAGTCATTTTCTCTGACCCAGGCCATCTTTTGTAAGAAAATTTTCTATAATGTTTTTTGCAGTGGACAGCAGAGCATTATAATGTTGGTAATCTCTTATGTTTAGTGTGTTACCCTTGCCTATAATGCACTATATTGACCTAGTTACCTACATTACTGGCCTAAAACCTATGGTTTTTAACGTTTTCTCTTATTTCCACTCCCATTTTTTTCTTGTTTTTGTTTTGAGGTCTCTATTGTCTTGGACTTTCATTGATTTTGCTACATTCATGTTTTTTAATATTATCTTAGTTTCATCCTTAAAATAAAAGGAAAAAAAAAACATTATATTTACTTCCTTGCTTGATTGTTCAGTTCCTGTTGATGGTGCTTAATAATCCACCAACACTAGGGGGTCTCCCTAGTATGAAGTCCTAATTATACCTCACATTGTTTGGGATAGGAGCCCCATCCAAATACCATCATGGCTACCATTATGTGTGTCTCTGTGTGTGTGTGGGTGTGTTTATGCTCTTGGATATTAAATGTAGAGATAAATGAGAGACTGAATGCAATATGTTATAAGAATGAGAATGAGATTAGAGCTCTATTGATGGCTTGTGGAACATGATATAAGAATACAACAACAATATTATGAGTGACATCATGCCTTAAGGAAGCATTAGATAGTTTAATCTAAGACATATACAAGGGAAAGTGTTAGCAAACAACTGCAAATTAGTTCACAATCAAGTACTAACACTAACATTGAATTGAGAGGAACTATTCAAAACCAACACACAAGCTACATGAAAATGAATTAGTTCATAAACATGTAGCTAGTGTCTAAACCACATACAAACATAATTAAAATACTAGATAGCCAATATAACAATAAAGGAATGCACAAGAATCAATGCATGAACATAAAAGCTTCTCATTAATATTGTCGCCCATTCAAATATATGTACAACAAGCTTGTCAAAGCCCAATAGTGGGATGAGAGAAATTAATATCATCTTCATCATAATCCCTCCCCCTATAGGTTTCCAAGAGTGAATGCTTTCAGATCCTCACACACAAATATAACAATTCTATTACTAGCCTAGATTTACTGCTAAAAGTCCTCTTGAATGAGGCACGAGGTTATAATTATAGAAATGAGGAGGGTGACCTTTATCCTTCTCCTATGACCTTTGGACTCCCTCATGACCTTTTGACTTCCAATTGGCTCTTTATCTCCCCTAGAACCTTTAAGATTCCATCATGACTCTTGAGCTTCTAAGTAATCTTTGGTATTCTTCTTTTGTGATTTTCCATGGTTTTAATATTTTGTCATTAATGACAAAATAATATTTTACAATATGATAATTAGTAAGTCAACAAAGTTTCTTGTAGGAAAATAGTGGTTTTTGTTATGCCCTTGGGCCTCCTTGGCCACCAATTTGGTTCTATCATCCACTAATAATATAGATGTAAATGCCCCGTAAATGATCCACAATCGTAATATTGCAAGCACAAAGTCAATAATTAGGGTGCAAGATGCGCATATTTTAATAAAATAAGAAACAATTATTACTAATAACAATTGATTTATGTAATAATATTGAAGAATGAAGAAGAATTCATACTCCTAAAATATTGATGTTAAGATTCCTTGGTTGAATCTTCTTTGGCACACTTTCCCACAACTGAATATTTTATATTTTATCCATAGTTGATTTTGTCTCCATCAGTCCCAATTTATCTTTCTAGAAAATGAATCGATGACACATAATCGCAAGTTAGTTGTGCGAGGACACTTGGGGGGGTTGGGCATTTAGTATTTGGGGAGGGCTTGGCTTACTTCTGTACATTGTGATTGCACTAGTATGTCAATTCCTTATAACACTATCGCATCTTAGTGGCATAGGGTGCTTCCTCTATTCCCTTGACATGTGCAAGAAATTGCAAAATGGCTCAAAACTTTCCCCTCCATGATCACATGCGCATCCTTAGGTTTTCTTTAGCACCTTGTTCATTATATTTTACAGATTTGGATGTGTTGTATATTTCCCAGAAACAAGACCAATAATTTACTCAATAGTGAACAACTATACTATTATTATTACACTTTTTGGTTTTCAATCATATTTCTTTTTCAAACATTATCATTTGGCTTATTGCAATGTTGCAAGTATTTTAACTATGAGATACGTAGTCTTAAACCTACAATCATATGGTTTCCATGCTCAAATTTATAAGCAATGGGGCTTTAGTGCTAGTGAGTTAGTATTGCAAGAAGTTATAAAAGCTTTGAACTTAGATTCCCCTTTCATCAACATGGTTTCCTTTACCATAATGTTTTGTACCATTCTTTGTAGGGTGATATCAACACCATATTATGATATTCAATGTGCAGTTTTTTGGTATAGTGTTCCTTAGACAGTTCTCCAATGCACCCTTTATCACGCCCTTTATTTCTCATATTGCATGCACACAAACTTTAAATCTTTTGATAACACCATACTTGTGTGGCATTGTCGATACATTGACCTGCATATGTTGCTTCACATGCATGGATATATCATTATTGCATTAGTTGAATTAGATATTTCATGCACACTCTGTCTCATCCATTTTGTGTGCATTATATCATTATTTTATTTCACTTGGCACGGTCTTCATGCTCTAGTCGCATTATTGAAATGGTAATGTTGCATTAATCACAATTTGTCCATTTTATTATTTTTATAATGTTTCTTAATTCTACCACTATATGTAATATTTAAACAGATTCACTCCCATGGTGAGTTAAATATTTGGATGTGACCTTGGGTATGCTCTTTCAACATTTAAACTCTTCTTATAGTTTGTATGTTCTACCTGGGCATGTTGCACATTTTTAAGTGATATAGGTTGGTGGGACTAGGTTCTAGAAGTGCACTATGTGCAATCAGGAGAGGTTGGCCTTGTAATGGTCACATGGCACAATTGTTGGAGGAAACGTTTAGACGATTGGTGATTAAGAGCACATAGTGTGCTAGCCCTAGGTTTAAAAATCCATTCTTCACGATGGTCTAAAATCTCATGCCCTTTCAAACATGTTAGACACATTTGATAATATGGCTCTCATTGTTACATATTGTCATCATGTTTCCTTCTCATGGTAAGACACTAGTTTGGCATCCCATATATAACATGCCATACTTAAAAAAAAATCCATAGATTTGGTCAAATTTTTCAATAGGTCTCAATGCACCCAATATTTCGCATTATTCATGTATTCACACCTTAACATAGCCCCATCATGGTTCATCATATGGTTTTTTCTTCCTTATATTGGTCTTTATTCTTCATGCAATGCATTTCCTTTAGTGTCTTTGTAGGTGTGATCACTCATTCTTCCCAATGTTGCTTTAATATTCTTGCAACACACTATATATATAATTGTCAATACATGAGCTTGAATGGTTTTTCAACTCATTGTTCAAATTTTTTTATGGTCCTTTCAATGTGGCACTGGTGTGAAATCTACAAGATTTATTATTTGCGCAATTTACCAACATTATTTAAGGTTTCATTTATGTGAATGAATGAGGGAAATTAAGTTGTTAATATGCCTTAAACATAAACTTTGAGAACTAAAATTAAGAATGAATAGCAACAATAAAGACACAAACACAACAAACATTGTTAACAGAGTTCTTCTCTCCTGGACAATGTCTCTGGGTCCACTTTCAATGGGTGTCTGTTATATTAGGAATGAACCAAAAAGGTTCTTTACATAGAATTTCACTAAATGAATAGTGCATGCATGCACTACTAGTTATTATCAGAATGAAGACCTCTGTCTCAGCTCTCTAATGCCACTCTCCATTCCCAAAATGGCCCAAGGATGGCCAAGTTATGCTCAAAAGAGCATTTGTAGGCATAAACAAAACATTGTTCAAAATTTCACTAAACAACTCCTTAATGCACTTGTGCAATGGAATTAGTTTTTATAAAGCCTCTGGCAGGTTATAGGTTCAAACCCTCAGACCTCTTGGGCTACACATGGCATATGGTTTTGTTTAGGTGAACTTAACATATTAGATGGTGCAATGAAAATCATACACCAAGCGCATTAGGTATAACCATATAACAAATTAATACATAGTGCATGAGGTATTGGCACATTTTTTTGTTTTAATATGGCTTGGCCAAAGTTTATACATGGTGCATGTAGATTGGATTGGTGGCAAGAACTGTTTACCAAAACTCCGACGATGATGACATACATATTCGGCGGTCTAAAGAACCACAAACCTATGGAAATGAACTATACCACCATTTCGACCTCTATTGTTGTATTGTTGGACTGCTACCTCTGTTGTCACATCGTTGGACTTCCACCTCCATTTTCGCATGTGACAAGTCCATTATACCTGCTTCTTACCTGCTCCCTGATGGTGAGACAATCGTGCAAACTTGTGGCGAATCCATTGTGGACATCCATGGCATGACAACACCTACTCCCTGGTGGTCACGGCAACAACCCTGAACCATGGCAAAACCGCATTGTTGGACTACCACCTGTGCACCATTGAACTTGGTTGCAACACACATAATATACTTTGCCATGTAATATAATCCACTCTTGGATGTTGGTTTAATATTATATTTCCACATAGTTAGATCTCCACTCCACCATGTAATAATTAGTTCATAGAACATAGTAAACCTTTTAACATACTGAACCTAAACTGAACTTTGACCTGTTTTGAATTTACCACTACCATGTGTCAAAATTTGTGAATGCCACTTGGCCAGCAAGGCCCCATTTTCACATGTTCACCATAAACTTCAACGGCCAGTTTCTACTTCATCTAGAGAAAATTTTTGAAACTAAAGATATTGTCGAATTCAGCACAACGATCTCTTCAACCTAGTGCTATTTTCGATAACATCTTAGACCTTTAAACTTGGAGCATTTTAAGGATCCTCCTAGATCACTCCTCTCCACTGGAAGCTTTTGGACCACCAAAAGTTTGGTTTTAAGCAGACATGAGGTGAGGGTATATCTCCTTCACCCTTCTGATCTCCATCCACCTTTATTTGCTTGGATTCATGCCTTTGAGTCCTACTCGAAGATACTCAACATCTCCTCGCTTGGAAGTGTGGACCTTCCCATCCAAGATGATATATTCCTACAACTCAATCATGCATTCAAGTGAAAATTCATCTACAGTTGGAATTTGAACATTCTCCTCTAGATCCATGATCATAGGAGGTTCATTCAACTTCAAATTTTCAACATTTACAACTAAATATGTGTGTATATGGAGTAAAATTCAACTAGAATGTATTCTGCCCAATCTTTTCAACAATTTCAAAAGGACCATACCTAATAGGCCTCAACTTTTTACCTTCACCTTTCATCCTTTCTTTGTTGATGTGTAGCCATACTTGATCACCAACCTGGAAGTGATGATCCACCCGATGCTTATCATGGCACATTTTGTACTTGGCCTAACTTTTTTCCAATTGATCATGCACTATTTCATGAATATTTTGGATTCATTGAATGAACTTGATTTCTTTGTCGATATCTCCATGCCCATCATCCTGAGCTTCTTCACCAAGAATTAAGTATATTGGTGACTTCGGCAGGTGCACAAAGCATGTCTCAAAAGGAGATCTACCTGTAGAAGAATGCAAGGCCTGGTTGTAAGCATGTTGGACATAGTGTAAAGATTCATCCCACAACTTAGGATGTTTGCTGCAATAGCCCTTGAGAAGATGTACCACTATTATGTTCACCACCTCTGTTTGATTGTATGTTTGTGGATTAAAACTTGTGCTCTTTTTCAGCTTAGTGCCCATGAGTCCCCACAAAGTGGACCAAAACTCTCCCATGAAACGAGAGTCCCAATCTAAAATGATGGAAGTAGGCAACCCAAAATGAACCCATACATTTGAAAAGAACATATGTGCGGTATGTTCATAAGTTACTTTCCTTTTACATGGAACAAGAATATACATTTTTCTAAATCTATCAACCACGACATACAAATAATCATTCCTTTTTATAGTCATAGGAAGTCCTCCTACAAAATCCATAGATATACTATCCCATGGTCTAGAAGGAACTGGAAGAGGCATATACAAACCTAACATTTTATTTCTTGGTTTTCTTGTTGAACACATGACACAACCTTTGATGTACTTAGCAACTATTTCATTCATTCAAGGCCAATCGAAATACCTTTGTAACTGTGTCACTATCTTACCTACACCAAAATTCCCTGAAACATGAGAAGAATGTGCTTCCTTGATCACATGCGCTCTTTCTCCCTGTGGTGTGCATAACTTGCCAAGATGGTATAATAACCTATCATGAACATGGTAATTCACTTCTTCAACCTGAGCACCATGAGTTAGTGATTCATAATCATCTTTGAAATCAGTATCTTCAGCATATTGTTCAATGTAACTTTCATGTGCTAAAGAAATAATTTGAAGATAATTGAATTATTCAAAGATAACCTTGATAACATATCATCTACTTTATTGGTGGTACCTTTTTTATATTTTATTACTAAGTGGAACTTCTACAAAAAACCCATCCATCTATAATGTTGAGATTGTTGCAACTTTGTTTGAGATTGAAGGTATTGAAGTGGCTAATGACCTATAGGAATCATTTTTTACTTTCCCATTAAATAATGTTTCCATTTTTTAACACTTTCCTCTAATGCATATAATTCTTTATCATAAGTTGGATAATTTCCAACTACTTTAGAAAATGTTTCTAAATGAAAACAAATAGGCTTCCCATTTTGCAATAACATTGTACCCATTGCATACCCACTAGAATAAGTTTCTATTTCAAATGGTTGTTGAAGGTCTGGTAATACTAACATTGGAGTTGTCACAATTTTCTGCTTTAAAGTATCAAATGATTTTTTTTGTTTTCCTCCCCACTGGAAAGAAAATTTAGAACTTGTTAAAGCATGAAGTGGTGATGCAATAAAAGAGAAATGAGAAACAAACTTCCTCCAATACTAAACTGCACCCAAAAAAATTATAACTTCTGTCACATTTTGAGATCTTGGCCACTTAATGATTACATCAATTTTAGTTGGATCTATTTTAAGATGACCTCCTCCAACTATGTAAACAAGATATACTAAGGAAGTTTTCCCAAATTCACATTTAGAATTTTTGAGATACAATTTATCTCTTTGCAACACATCGAAACTTATTTAACATGATTTACATGTTCTTCCAAACTTGAACTGAAAATAAGAATATCATCTAGATAGACGATGAGAAAATTATCAAGAAAGTGACGAAACACATCATTTGTCACTCTCATAAAAGTTGTTGGAGTGTTTCATAAACCAAAAGGCATAACCAACCATTCATAAAACCCTTGCCTACTCTTAAATGCAGTTTTCCATTTATCATTCTCTGTAATACAAATCTGATGATAACCACTTCTCAAATCTAGTTTTGTAAATTAAACAACATTATTTAATTGGTCAAGCAAATCATCTATTCTTGAAAGAGGATACATGTTCGTTATGGTGATTTTTTTAAAGATCTAAAATCGACACACATTCTCCAAGTCCTGTATTTCTTAGGCACTAAAATGGTCTGTGATCCACATGGAGAAGAATTGGGTCGAATAAAGCCTTTATCAACCAATTCCTGAATTTGTTTCTTAATTTCTTCATTTTCTATGACCGACATATGATACATGCCAATATTCAAAAGAGGGGAATTAGATTGTAATTGAATCTCATGTTGTATTTCTCATTTTTGGAGGTAGATTATTTGGTTCTTTAAATAATTCTTTATAAGAATCTACTATTTCAACCAATTTGTCCTTAAACTGAGAACCACACCCTTGAAAATCTTCATACTTATCTTTAGGTTGTTCTTTAACATGTATAATGCTAAGATATAGCTTCTCATGATACCACTTTGATATATTCATCACTGTTGCCTTTATATAATCCTCAACATGGATTTTCTATATGTGTTAGTATTAGGTTACTTGGGCTATTACATAGGTTCATTAAGTGCATCTTCTTTCAATACAGGAAGGGGATATTTCAATAGTCTTTGACAATAAGTGGATTTCTTTAAGGTATGAGTATTTTTCTGCATGTACCCTCCTCCTAGGGTTTCATAAGATGGCAGACTTTATGTAAATATAAAAAACTCAAAAGATTACCCTACATTCCAATGGTGATAAAAAATGTAACACATAATAAACTTCGTAATCTCATGTGCTAGGTGATAGATCACACTAATTCCACCAAAATAAACCTGTAAACTTCAAACATATGCTAGGGATATTTCAAAGGGATTCCTTGAATAAATGACATGAAATTTAATTGCTAGCATGATGATACAATAATGTGACTAATAATGCCATAGGATGTTCATGAAAACTCAGGCAAACTGGAGGATGAAAATCAAGGTAAAGAACTACCAACAACATGACACGTATTTCTTATCATTCGCAAAGCATACCATGGAGACATTGGGTTTGAATGTGCATGATGGAAGCAACAAATTCACAAACCCTAATGACTTCAATGGAATGAGGATCACGATGAAGGAGGTGCTCATGCACAATATGCATCATGAAAGTAGCAAATTGAAAATCCCTAATGCATTCAACAAGATGATGCATAAGAAAAGCAAGGTGGATATATAATATGTATCATGGAAGTAATGAAAACCATAGGGTTTAATGACATCTAGACCACTTAAGAACTTGAACAATTGGAAACACACGTATCGATTTATCCTTGAAAATCAAAATGGAAACCCAAAATTTATATGTTGTTAGAAAATTTTGGGTGTTGTTATAGAGGCTACAACAATTCCTTTAGTGTGCATGTAACTTAAGTATGATTTTTTGCATTCTTAGGTTCATTGGAACTTGCATTGTGCTTTTCTATTTTGGAAAATGATGTATTCTAATCTCTCCTTGTAGAAACTATTCTTCATCGAAAGAAAATATAATAGCATGATATGCATGGTTTGATTTAGAGTCTCATAAAATTTCATATGTAAAAAGTTCTTCTGAAGACATTAAATAAGTACCTTAAAAGAAATCATGTAATAAAATTGATAAAAAACTTTTTTTTCACAAGAAAAACACATATTAGTTTAGGCTAGGGTCTTGAGTTAGTATGTGTAAATCAAATCCCCAATTTTGAAAAATCAAACTAGTGTCATTAGTGAGTGAAAATATTGTTTCACTCTCATCTATTGGGACCACTCCTCTCACATAGGAGTTAAGCGTGAGGCAACATCAAAGTGTATGAGAAGGTAACTCACCTTTGAGTGCATTTTGGTGGGCATTCTGTGTACTGTGGATTCCTTCATGAATTTTGGAGTTGAGTCAGGGACTCAAGTATCTTTCCCACACAACGTGTTTCCCATGACCATGACCTCCCCAACGATGACTGTGATTTGTAGGTAATGACTAGTGGCCAAAATATTATGGAAACATATATAAGGTGATTGGGGTGGGTTTCCCTAGTACCTGAAGACAAACAAACCTACTTTGTATTTGCTTTGTTGGGAGGGTACTCACCTTCACAAGAGTGCTTGGACCCTTCACCGCAAGGTTCGAGTGAAGATCAGGAGTAATTGTAACTAACTCTTTCCAAACTGGCTTCTTCTTATAGTACTTTGATACTAGATTCCATCACCAGCTAGTTGCGACTATTAGGAAAAGTGTGGCTACTTGTTGATCTCTTAGAGTTGGTTTTTTGTTTTCAGGATTATGTTGTTTGTTACTAAGACTATAAATATAAACCATTTAATAATAGATATGTAAAACATATATTGTTCACCGTCACTACTATAGGACCTCATCGTCAATTTGAATGCATGAAAAGGCCTTCCTCCACTCACTCTGGAGGAATTATTAAGTGACCAAGGTTCCTCCTCTACTTAGGGGAGTAAATCTTCAGTTTCAAATATTAAATCACATAATATTGATCCAAAATATCTTCTACCAAAGGACCCTTTGACAAAAGGTTTTTACCTCCTTATAAACCTCCCCTAACTAACCCTATTGGGCCCATGTTGATTTAGGTCACTCCTTATGATATGTCTTCATCAATTCCCCCCCTAGACATTTTGATGACTACTAGTGAGTCGTGGTCTTTCATGGACACCTTCACTCTACCATCACCCAACCCACCTACATCAAGTCCCATACCTATTGTTTGTTATCTCACTATACAATCTATTCCCAAATCGGGAACCCCAGCTACACCTATTATGGGTGATTCTTAGTAATTTCTTACGAACAACACCCCATCTCCTTTTGTGTTGGCTCCTGGAATTTCAACTCTTACCCCATTGGGTGTTGTTAGTTAGACAAGCTTCAAAATCCTTTTGTTTGGAATCCTCTGGTTAGTTCAGTTCCCCCTCAGTTACGAACCGGGGGAAATTTTTCTAGCACCTATATACCTATTGGGCATATCCCAGCACCCATGCAACTTGTGGTACAAAAAGGCCCTTCTCTAATTTATCTCTTTCCCACTAGTAGTTATTCCATTGGTGTTGGTCTTGTACCTAATCCGTATTATGTGGCCAGTGGTGTTCCTTTTCCTAGACTCGCTACATCTCCTTACGGCCTCCCAACTCAATTGTCAATACCTATTGGGGCAACTTCTATCCAAGTGGGAAAAAATTCATTGGCATCCTTCCTCAAGTTGGGGGTATGCCTTATGGCCCGTCACTTTACACAACCCCACCACCACCTCAAGGAAACTACTATCCTTCACAATCTATGTACCTTGTTAGAAACTCATTGATGGGGGGACCTCCTAGTCCCTTTGGTCACCCTACTCTTCCTTGTTCAGATTCAATGGTAATTCCTAGCTACTCTAGATATACCAGATCTATACACGTTGACTAATTACCTCATCAACCATGATTTTCTTTGTCCTCCAACCTTGCATAAGATTCCTACAGATATCTCTAAGTTCGAGGGCAAGTAGGGAGATGATTCGACTACACACGTTACTACTTACCACTTGTGGAGTCTCTCTAATCCAATGATTGACAATAGTAGATGTCTTATATTCTTCCTATGTACCCTTACTAACAATGAAACCAAGTGGTATATTGAAATACCATGTGATTCTGTTAATAATTTCAATACCCTTGCCATAGAATTCTTGAAGCACTTTCAATTACCAATCTGTTATGAAACTAGAACAGAACTCTTGACTACTCTATGCCTGAACACTTCCACCCACATCTCTGATCACATCCATGAAAGGAGATGAACACGAAGTTTAGTAAAGGCACCCATTCTAGATTACCTATTGGCTTATTAGTTCTCTAAGTCTCTTCTACTTGTCATTGCATGGATGTTTCCATGTCCAAAGTTGTTACTAAATACTAGGTTATTCATTGTGCCCTACACTTAGATCTCATATATTATCAGTTATGCATACTTTATGACCTTATCCTTAATGCTTCTCAGAATTCAAATACTCTTGTTACTCAACAACCTAGTGCTCACACTAAAAAGCTTGTTGGTGCTACCACTGGGACTATTGTCAACCAATTGAGTAGTAAAATTTCCCCGTTATCCATTACTGCTATCCTCACCTCAACTACACCTGATCAAATTATTTCTCCTCCTTCCGTTGTGATTAAATTTGTGAAATATACACAACAATCTAGTGGAAAGAAAAAGAAGAACAATAACAAGACCTCTCCTTCTAAGGAGAAAACATCTATTCAGAACACCTAAGCTCAAGCACCTGCTAGTACTAGATCTAAGAAGGGGAAAGAGAAAACTGTGAAGTTTCCTTAGAAAATTTTCTTTGAGGACCATTTGACCTACAAATGTCATGCCATGCTGGAGTGCACTAATTTCCTTGCATAAAATGATACTTATCATACTCTTGTATTCCTTAAAAACCCTATCTCTTCATAGCAGCTACAACAACAACAATATCTAGTTGCAAACCCACCCTCCCCCTGTAAGGGGGTAATAATGGTTCTCATCCTCCTCCTCCTGGAGAAGAAACATTTATTGTCTATGCTTTCAAGGTGGTTGATTTATAAACTTGAGCTAAGAACTATGGAAATCCTTTCTCAACCCCATCGACCTTTATTCTGCCTCTGCCTAACAATCTCCACATTGAGAGGCCTATTTTCAACCTTGTTCCCCACCCAAAGGGTGACTTTGCTAAACTACACACAACTCTACTTCCTGTGCCACATAAAACTACAGTATTGTAGAAGATTTCACGTAGGCATCTTGTGCTATGTCCACCTGTGAAGTATTACAAAGTTGTCCAATGCAATATAATTCTTTACTCTTAGATATATATAGGATCAATCCCACAGATTCTAATCTAGTCGTCTTTGAAATAAAAAAGAGTACACCTCGCCTCTCTCACCAACTTGCATTTTAAGTGCAGGTTCAAATGAAAGGCAAATCCATTCACCATTTCGTTATTGATGAAGGTGAATCTACTTGTGTAATGGCTACTTCCTGTTGGCTTGCCCTGGGTTCACCCACTCTTACTCCACCATCAAAATTCCTTAAAGCTTTTGATGGTCATACTTTCATCCCTAAGGGATATCTCATTTCTTTTCCCATCACTCTTGGAGGGAAAATGGTTTTGTTTGATATTGAAGTTGTTTATCGCCTGCTCGATTACAACCTTATATTGGGGCATAGTTGGACTTACACTATGATAGCCATTGTCTAGTCAATTTTCTAACTTATTTATTTTCCTCATTAAGGAAAAAACATGACTATGAACCAACTATATTTTTGCACCCTTGACTTTCAACCACCAACTTCTAGCAACATTCCCTTAGTAGGTGGTACTCTCGATACTTTCATTAGTGTTGTGTTGACGGTGTTGGAAATCCACCAACAAAAGGGGTATACATGGTATTAACCCCCAACTAGCCCTCACACTATTTGGAGTAGTAGCCCCATCCGTATAATAGGCTTGGTCACCATTATTCTTAGGGATTTTCCTTGGCTACAATTATCAACATAAGAGATTATGCAAACAATCTTTGAAACAAGCAAGTTAACATTGTGAGGCATAAAATTATAATGTATATAATGTTATTCCACAAATAGAGTAGAAAGAGTAAGCCTCTAATAGAGAAAAAAATAATAGTACCATTCTAGTAAAGACACTCAAAAGCATGGAAAGAATCATTAGTTAACATGCAAAATATTTCACATAGTAACTATGATCATGAAAGCAAGTAACAATGCACATGCAACAAGATTCATACTAAATACAATGAAATAATTCATTTTCATTAGTATGTGTAAACATAAACATACACCACAAATAATGAAAGAATAGTTTGATAATCATTCACGACATAGGCATGAAAGTGTGCCATCTCCAAGAGCTTCATATATTAAGTGAAAGGTCCAAGATACATGATTACAATTATGCAACAATTGTCCCAATAGTGGAAAATTAAGTCACCACTTTCTCCTCCAAATAATCATCTTCTCTCATATGCCAAGCTAGAGAAACCAAGGTGAAAAGTCATTTTGCTTAAGCTATGAGCGTTTATATATAACAAATGAGGCGACTCTCCACCTCCTTTGTGGCTCTTGACCTTCCCTTATGATTCTTGATTTCCCATGTGACTTTCTAAATTCATATGTGACCTTTGAGCTCTTACATGACTCTTAGACTTCCTAGTGACTCTTCATGTTCCATGTGTGACCCTTGGGCTTCCACATATTTATATTTTCATTATTTTTTGAAAATTACATAATTACATCCACACATTGTGGCAAAATACATGAGAACCATGAGACTTTGTGATGACACTTTTAGAGGCCATAATTTTGTGATTGTGACATAAGACTTCATTACTCATCAATCCCCTGTTGATTCGTAATAAGATCAGTCTTTTTCTTTTGCCTGTCAATACTTGGTGTATGATCATAATCACAAGAATGTATAGCATCATTATGTATCAATGCATATTTCCTCTTTGTCTTCAATCTTTCATTATATATTTGAATTGTACTTCATCTTCACCCTCCAAAGGATCTAGATAAGTATTGGAACCTTCTAAGCTAACATGAGTTGTCATCTCTCTATCGTGGTCCAAAATTCCTTCATTTCCTTCATGCTAGTCGCTTTGTGCTTCTTTCCCACAAGTGACCTATTGTAACTTCTCCTTGATAACCTCATTAAACATCACCTTGCCATGTTGAGATGATAATACCAGCAAATGAAGTTCACTCATGAAAAGACAACATCATTCAGGAAATCATCTATTCTACCTTCTCTTGCTCATGGAATATGTTTACTGTGATGAGACAATACACAAGTACTGAAGGAGAAAGGCTTAATAATTGTGTAGTTGAGCACTATAGGGGTTGAGGTATGACCATGTTGTCCTATGTAACTATGCAATGCACAATTAGGGCAGGCTCGTCAAGGGTTTGTGTTGCGGGCAAGACTAGGAGATAAGGATGATGATATTTCTCACTGAGGATGTGCAATGTGCAATATTCAAGGCTGAGGAAGAAGGAATTACACAGCTGAACTCTACAGGAACCTAGATATGGAGCTACTATCTAGTAGAACTGCACAACGTGACACTTGAATACCAATTTATGATATAAGTGTACTGTAGTCGAAAGATATGATATGCCCTGGGAAAGTGTCTAACACACATTCTAATCATAAATAACATCAATTATGTCAAGAGAGTGTGTGGGAGATTCCTTTAGAAAGTGTGCCAAGGTGCTCTTAAGTTGTGTGAAAAAAAGGCAAAATTGATGTTGGAAAATGTAACTAGGTTTGGTCTTCATAATTTCATATGTAATCTTGATTTTATGTATTTGATGTAAGAGAAAAAAGAAAAATTATTATTATTTTATAGCATGGGTTTCATGCTCCAGGTCAATTTATTTATAGGCAAGCACCCATTGTATACTTCTAGGGTTTGTCATAGAGTTAAGAGGTCAATAGAGCCATTGTCATATATAAAAGACGCCATTGGGAATCTTGTAACAAGTCAAAAGAATTTATTTGAGTCAAAATTGTGTCTAAAAACCCTCCAAGATCAAGTCGGCCTACAAGAGATCAAGTTAGCCTCGTGAAGTGATTCGTACCCCTAGGAAGCCTATATATAAGAGGCATTTGACCTCATTTTAAGCATGTTAGGGTCCTATAATTTATAGGATCTCAAGGTGATTGAGTATCTCATATTTGGCATATTTCATATTGTTCATAGATTTCAATATTCAATTGATTTCACAAAAAAAAAGGAGAAGAGAAAATAAAAGAAAAGAGGGTATTAAAAAAAAAGAGAAAAAAAATGAAAAGAAAGGAAAACCCCAAATATTGTTCAATTCATACAATCTAAGCATGATTGAATAAATTTCAATTTTCTGTTGATAAGGTAGAAATAAAGATTTTCGAAACAGTTTAAGCTTGGCAAATCAGTAGCTAGGTAGAAATGAAATTGGTTCAACTATTCAATCCAGACCAATAGGAGAGATAAGTGATATAGTAGGTTAGGAATAAAAAGAGAGAAAGTGAAAAAGAGTATGCAAGTCCAAATGCACCCTGAAAATGAAAAAAGGAGAAAATATTAGATTAGAAAGATAAAGGGTAGGTAGATTGAAAAGAATTACAAAGGGAAAATGACATGAAAATTTCCTTTAATGTTTTATGACATAGTTCATGTGTTTTCCTAATGTTGGAAAAGGAAATTAAAAAGGGAAGGAGTTTTTTACTATTATTCCGAACTTAATTTTATGCTCTACCCCCCCTTTTTATTTTCCTACCCCACCACTCATGTCACGTACCCGTCACATCAACTATTACCCACCCCTCACCTCTCATCTAATCCCTGCACTCATTATTCGATCCAATGGCCCATATGATTTTATGGCCCCCCTCACCCTCTAAATGTTAGTGTCGGGGGGGGGTGGGTCTGAAATCAATGGTTTTGGACCACTTACGTGTCACACTGTCACAATTTTGCATCCCCACCCCCCCACTCATTCCACTTACCACTTCAAGGGCCCCCCAAAAAGTGGTTTTCGCATTCCACTAAACCACCTCCTCCATCGTGACCGTTCGCCCATTCCGCCACCCTATCCCATCCGCCTATCACCGCCATTCCCCCACTATACCATTGTGCATTCAATTGGATGGACCATTAGTGAACAGACCTGTGACACTTTAGGCCAATCCAACAAGAATGCTCTAAAAGATACAAATACACCATCTCCCACCCATTTACAAAATTTTAATGTGTTCTCTTTACTTCTAGGTGAAATTCAATATTTGTTCAGGCATACATAGAGAAGAAGTGAACAAACTAAAACAATAACGTAGTTGCAGAAAGCTTCATTTTTCTATGTTTATCAAACATCCCCCTTCTTGAATCCCACTTTCTATTCATCGCCTTTCTTTATCCCTCTCTGAGTTCCCTCTTCTTTGCATTCCTTTTCTGTTGCAATTCACCTGCAAGTTCAATACAGTCCAGGTTTAAAAATTTGTAGAAGACAGCCATGCCACCCAAGAAGAAAGAAAATGAAATGTTCAATCCAATGGTACACCCACCACTGGACTTGCATCATATTCCATGGGCAAACATAGACTTCAAAATACATGTGACACTTTCAGAATTTGATCTCTTCTACATCTACTAGTGGTGGGAGGACAAATTTGTTGATGAAATGGATGATATAGGACTCTAGGATACCAATTTTCCATTCTATATTTTTCCCAAAACCCATAAATGCCTAGAACTAATCAGAAAATGCCAGTCATGCTATAACCCACAGAAAAGGGTGATAATAGCCTCAGCAGGAGACATACTGTTCACTATAGATACCAAATCCATAATGCAAATGATGCAAGCTCCTATCATTGAAGGAACTTCTCCTTTCTCCCATGAAATCCTCAGTAAAATGTAACAAACACTAGACTTTCTAAAAGAGCTAAAACCTTAGAACTCTTCATGACTAAACATACCCCACTACCTAGCAAAATTCCTCCTTATTCCTCCTCTGCCTTCCTTGATTGAACCAGTCATATAGTCATTGTGCTTTCATATCTACTAGGCTATTATTCAGATCAGTGGCTTGATGAATCTAAAATAGGTTTCATGACCATATTGTCAACAGAGTCAAAGCCTTCTATCCTATTTAATTTTAGTTAATTCCTGGTAGATGCCATCCAAGATAAATTTGTAAGTTTCATCACAAAGGAAGTGTTTTAGTACTCTTCAGTATTAGTATACATGTTTTTTTATTTTTAGGCAAACAGATTTTAGTTTACAATGAGAAAGTTAAATGAAGAAGGTGAACCCCAATCTGTCATTTTTTGGACAACCTTAGTGATGAAGGATCAAAAGGACTTCACCTACAATAAAATTATAGAAATGTTTGTTCATCCAGCTATGATCCTCCTTAGTGGAATTGTAGAACCCATAATCAGTAAAGAAATTAAAAGGATTATGCAGTTGATAGACCAAGCAAGAACATGATATGAGTTAGCCCCTTACAAGCTTCCAAAGTTCCTCCCCATGAGGATCTTTGCACTTGAATATATCAGGCAGATCATCAATGTAGATGAAGCACATTTTGTGGCAGTGAAGAAGAAGTCACAATTTAGGATCAAATCCTAGATTGGTCCTTTCATTTGCAACAACAGGGTAGCAGGTGAGGAGGCAGACAAGAAATTGAAGGAAATGAAGTTCACTCATAGTTTCACATGGTCCTATCACCCATGGGGAATTATCTCCAAGAAAATGGTGGAGAATAAATCAACACCCTATATTCAAACTCAAAGGCCTGAAATAGAGAAATTTATGAACCAGATTAAGTGGATTCCTGACACCCTTCAAGAAGTTGAGGAAAAAATACTTTCTTCTTCAACTGCATAGACTCCTAGGTAACAAGAAAGACAAAGTACAAAGGAAAAAAAGACAAGGCTAAGGAACATGAAAAAGAAACAACAGCGAAAAGGCCGAGAGAATATCAGTCACCAGAGACTGATACTTCTATGAAAGAGTTCAGATTGAAATTTAGGAAAATGGCAAGGATACACATGGACATAGGATAGGAATCACCACAAAAAACGATCATTAATATTAGTGATATTCATGACTCATCCAAAGTAGGAGGTCAATCTCTTCCTACCACTCTGATCCCAAAAAGGCAACAGACTCTCCAAATTTCCACATCTACTAATGTAACTGGAGAAAAAGAGGAGACCATTCTTTGATTCTTTCAGGGAGATAAAAATCAGGAATTAAATATTAAAGAAGAGTGCTTATGCTCAATTCTGGAAGCAAAGTTCTTCTTCTCAAGGCAGACTCTTCTTAGCTTTCAATTCAGAAAAAGGCAAGATGCATATGGAATTCTTGGAAGCACAAACAACAAAACCTAAAAATCCAGTTGATTACAAACAAACATCTTTTGAGTTTGATGCTAGTAATGTTCATCCTATTGATCAACTGGTAATGCACAAGAAAACAGGTGAAATGATCTCCTCTACTCTAACCAGTACCTCTATGAGTTTGTTTAAATTGTAAGTGGCTTTATCAAATGCTCAATCTTAGCTGAAGATGGAAAAGGTTTCATCTCAATCAAAAGACAACAGAATTAAGTCTTTGGAAGACTTAGTGATTAAAATTGGATATGATCCCTCAGATGTGAAAGTAGTAAAAGAGATAATTAAGAAGAAGGAGATTGATATAGAAGCCTTAAAGAAGCGGCTCGAAATGATGAAATTAATAATGGATTAGCCTCTCCAAATAAAACAAATGGAAGCATAAATGGAGAATATGGTACAATAGAAGGAAAAGGCAGCACTGTTGGCCAACACTACTATGGAGACTCTCCCTATTATAGCTATTCCTATTGCCACTCCAGCAATTACTGCTATAGGGATAGGAAGCAGTACAGAAAAGCTAGCCAGGTCCATGGAGAGCATGAATCTTCAGACATAGGAGATCAAGAGACTAGAAACCCAAGTAAATGTTCTACAGGACCAACTCAAAAGAGCTAAAAGTGCATATTCAATGGAGATGCAGAGGGCACAGATCTTAATCGAAAAGTTGCAAAAATCTGAAAATGAATCATCCATTGGTAACACTCTAGGAAGGGTGAAAGAGATCATCTGGAACAACATCATCAATGCCATGAATGAGATCTGTCCCAACATCCAAATTATATTTGAACAGAAGGAGTTAGTTGAAAAAGCTAAGGAAGTTATTTCATCCACTAACCTAGAGTTGGGAGACATGCCAACAACAACCAACAAAATCATTAGATTTCTTAATTCAAATAATAGGTATGAGCTAGAAGAGTTGGGAGTAGCAGATAAGACAAGAAATATTCTAAAGGTGAAAAAGGTATTGACTAAGAAGAACCTGAATGTACAACTAGAAGACAAATGCCAAAATTTGGAGCTGACAGTGAATAGGTTTTCAATAGAATTGAACCTTTAACATAGAAAGGTCTCCTTTCTCTATTTGTTATTAATGACAAACTCATGGTCAGAGAATATTATGTCAAGAGGCTCAAAGAAATAGCCAAGGATGTTGTTAATCTATCCAATATTAGAGGAAGCATAACAGGAAAATCATTTCTAGAGGCTATTAGTAATGTAATCTATATTAAGCATGAATTGAAGCACGTTTTTACAGTCAAACCCACTTTTGCACAGTACACTGAAGCTAATGAAATATACCGCATGCTGATCAAAGTCAAGATTCCAAATGAAGAAGAATGGAGTGACTTGTGTTATTACCAAGAGGAACCAGACAAGCAGGATTGAAGGAACAGTGCAGAGTTGAGTCAGCACCCAGCCAAGTCAACAAAGAAATTAATTACCCAACAACAACATCTTGAAAAAAGGGGACCAGATGTCCAAGTTATATCATAAGGTAGTCATTGTAGGTTTTTTTTATTAAATACTTCATGCATTGGAAGTATTAGGGGTTGGACCCGAGTTATTGAACAATATTTCTTTTGGAGCACTGTAATTTTTGACATGGAGCATCAATAATAAAAGATAGTTTGCAATATACTTGAGCTATTTTTAACCTGGTGATGTCTTCTTTCTGTGTTAATTGTATTTTTGTTTTAGTCATTACGCATCATTAAATCTTATTGTAAAGCAGAAATTTTAGAGTAAGATATGTTGTTGGGGCACCTTATTTCTGTTTGTGTTTACAATATAAATGTTTTCTTCTGATGTGTGGTTAAGAAATACTTAAATTATTTTTAATCATTACTGATTTCATTGTTCTGTCATCTCTTTTTTCATTCTTCTTTTAGATCTAGTAAAGATAGTTAGCTTGCCTTGCAAATGCTCTGGAAAAGTTGATGTTACTACCTAGCCTTTCGACTCCATAGCCCAATGGAAAAGATTTAAATCTGACTTGCCCCAACCAAACAAAAAAACAATCAAGTAATCAAGTAATAAACTCCTTTCACCATTATAGCTAGCCTAATACATTAAACACCGGAAATAAAGATAAATATAGAAATATATAGAGAGAGCCCTCTTTGAGTCTAGGAGGGCTAGATACTAGACTCCTGAGTGGTTTGATGTGTCCTTTATGATTTTTTCTTGCCAATATTAAAAATCATAGAGTGATAACCAAGCACACATCCAAGCCATGGGAAAAAGAAAGAGAATAATTTTGATCTTAGGAAAAAGAAGTACAAAAGGCAAGCGAAGATTAAGAAGGAAGTTGGAATCCCTGTTTTGTCTCTCTCTCTCTCTCTCTCTCTCTCTCTCTCATGTGCAATGAAATCCTAAAGTTACTAGGTTGTAATTATAAAGATGCATTAAGGTCAAAGCTATGAAGTTGCATCAAGGCTGAAACTATGAAGTTGCATCAAGGTCGAAGTTGTGAAGTTGCATCAAGGTCAAAATTGTGAAGTTGCATCAAGGTCAAACTTCCGAAGCTACGTCAAGGTTGAGGTTGTGAAACTACATCAAGGTCGAAGTTGTGATGCTTCTATGATGAATTTTTTCAAGCTGCTAGGTTGAAGTTGCAGAAAGTGTTGTTGGGGGTCGAAGTTGTTGGAGAAGTTGTTGGAAGGTCAAAGTTTGTTGTTGGAAGATGTGTAAGGAAATCTCATCAAGAAGGAAGGTTGACTTGGCCTTGGAGGGGACTTTGTAAAGGGTCTTAGGTCTTGGAATTTGTCATTTTAAGATTTTATAAGAAGAGAATAATTTTTGTGAGTTTTCCTCTCAAGAGGAGAGGTTTTGGCCTTGGCTAGTAGCCTATATTTTGTGTGCTTTTGTCTCATTGATATTCATAGTTTGGTATTTGTTTGATGATAAGAACACCCTAATAATCAAGTAAAGAATAAGCTAACTAAAAATTACTTCAAGTTAAGTAAAAGAACATCATAAGTAGTTATCAAAGTAAGAGAAATCACCCTAATCTAGTTTCCCTTGACTTCTCAGCAACTAACACATGCAAGAGTGGAAGCGACACATGCAAACCAAAGAAGAAAATTCAAGACTTCACAAGCCTAACATGAAAGAATAAGTCATTGTGGCACTTAACAAATAATAATAACACTTGACACCAGTTAAAATGGTAGTTCTTATGGTCAAAGATAGCCTCCAAAATCAAAGCGTAGGAAAAATTTTAGAGGGGGGTTATAGCAGTACAACAACTTCTTGTCATTAAAAATTTATTATTTTGCATTTGAAAATTGTATTTTTTTAAAGTACTCATATAATTACTACCCTCAAGCAAATGTTTTAACTAAGTCTACAACAAGAATTTTATTTGTATCATAAATAAAACCATTTACTCTAAGCAAAGGAACTTGCATAATGCATTGTAAATTATTTTTGGGCTAACTATGTCACACGAAAACCCTATCTGAAGACTTATCCTTACTTCCTCATGTATGGAAAATAATTTATCCTTCTTCCGAACATATACCTCTTGACCCTTCATCTTTCTCAAGAATCATGAGGTAAACCATGTCTTGTTGTTCAGAATAGGATAGACACCCATTTGAAGTTAGAGGAAGAAAGGTAGAAGGTAAAATAATTTTTTATTGTTCATCAAATCCGTATCAAGCATTGGTTTGACAAGGAACAAGGAGTTCAGTGTGGAAGACTTACTATTGAAGTGGCACAAAGCCTGTGAAGAGAAAGGAAAGTATGCTAAATTCCAATCCATGTGGATTGGACCCTTTGTTTTACATGACAAGCTTGGCCACCATACCTGTCATCTTCAATCCTTAGATGGGAAGATGGACTCTCTTCCTGCCAATGGCCAAGATCGTAAACATTATTTCCAATAGTAGCGTAGGGTTGTGTCCCTACTTATGTACATATTTCTTTCCTTATAATTTTGTTTTTTTTGTTCGTTCATGTCATATTGTGCTCTTTCCATTGCCTTTCTTCTTGTTAGTCTTGTGAATAAAACCTTATGTGAGAGTGTTTTCGTGGTTCTAATGAATGTGGCAAACATTTTGAGGTATTTGTGGCATACAAAAACACTTGGTTAACTTTCAGTCCCTCATCTTTGTCTTGGTATGATATATTTAATTTCAATGATGTCTCAATGGAAAATATGATCTGTTCGAATGGAAAACTTTGAGCAAAACCATGGCACCCATATCTATTTTAGGATCTTCATTCCTTGACTCGGTGTTGTAATTGAATCGTTCTTTGCATGTTGATCCAATCAAGTAGAGAAGGGAAAGGGGAAAACTAATGGCGAGAAAATTAATTGCATATGTATATAACAGTCTCTGAAGGAAAAGCTTCTCTTACTCTCAATAAGTAGAGATCCCTATTCCATCTTGTTGATATAAATATCGATAAAATGCCAATGAGCATATTAAAATAAAAAAAAATTGATTAAAGAAGAGAAAGGCTTCCTGTGCAACGAGGTGAATAAATTAACTTTGTTGGGGTACTAAATAGCCTTGCTCGCAATGAAGAAATTCTTTTGTTCCTGTAGTGACTCTATCGGGATAGGATCTCAAGGTGATTGAGTATCTCATATTTGGCATATTTCATATTGTTCATAGATTTCAATATTCAATTGTTTTCACAAAAAAAAGGGAGAAAAGAAAAGAAAAGAAAAGAGGGTATTAAAAAAAAAAGAGAAAAAAAATGAAATGAAAGGAAAACTCCAAATATTGTTCAATTCATATAGTCTAAGCATGATTGAAAAAATTTCAAATTTATGTTGATAGAGTAGAAAATAAAGTTCTTCCAAACAATGTAAGCTTAGAAAATCAGTAGCTAGGTAGAAATTAAATTGGTTCAACTGTTCAATCCGGACCAATAGGAGAGATAAGTGATAGAGTAGGTTAGAAATAAAAAGGGAGAAAGTGAAAAAGGGTTTGCATGTCCAAATGCACCCTGCAAATTCAAAAAGGAAAAAATGTTAGATTAGAAAGATAAAGGGTAGGTAGATTGAAAATAATTACAAAGAGAAAAAGACATGAAAAATTCCTTTAATGTTTTACGAAATAGTTCATGTGTTTTCCTAATGTTGGAAAAATAAATTAAAAAGGGAAGGAGTCTTTTACTATTATTCCTAAATTCATTTCATACTCCACCCCCCTTTCTATTTTCCTACCCCACCACGCATGTCACGTACCCATCACATCAACTATTACTCACCCCTCACCTCTCATCTAATCCCCACACTTGCTATTTGATCCAATAGGCCATATGATTTTCCAACCCCCCCCCACTCACCCTCTGAATATTAATGCTGGGGGGGCAAGTTCAAAATCAGTGGTTTTGAACCACTTACGTGTCACACTCTCGTGATTTCGCACCAACCTCCCCCCCACACTCATTCCACTTACCGCTTCAAGGACCCCCAAAAAAGTGGTTTCTGTGTTCCACTAAACCACCTCCTCCATCATGACCATTTTCCAATCCCTATTCCATCCGCCTATCACCTCCATTCCCGCGCTATACCTTTGCACATTCAATTGGTTGGACCGTTAGCCAACGGACTCCCACCACTTTAGGCCAATCCAACGAGAATGCTCTAAAAGCTACAAATACACCATCTCCCACCCATATACAAAATTTGAATGTGTTCTCTTTACTTATAGGTGAAAGTCAAGATTTGTTTAGGCATACATAAAGAAGCAGTGAACACACTGAAACAATAACACAGTTGCAGAAAGCTTCATTTTTCTGCATTTATCAGACATCCCCCTTCTTGAATCCCACTTTGTGTTCATCCCCTTTCTTTTTCCCTCTCTGAGATTCCTCTTCTTTACATTCCTTTTCTGTTGCAGTTCACCTGCAAATTCAATACATTCCAGGTTTAAAAATTTGCAGAAAATGGCCATGCCACCCAAGAAGAAAGAATAGGAAATGTTCAATCCAATGATGTACCCACCACTAGACTTGTATCATATTCCACTAGCAGATAGAGACTTCAAAATAAATGAGACACTTTCATAATTTGATCTCTTCAACATCTACTGCTAGTGGGAGGACGAATTTGTTGATGAAATGGATGATATAGGACTCTAGGATACCAATTTTCCATTTTGTATTTTTCCCAAAACCCATAGCGGCCCAGAACTAATTAGAAAATGTTAGTCATGCTATAACCCACAACAAAGGGCAGTAATAGCCCCAGCAGGAGACATACTATTCACCATAGATACCAAATCCATAATGCAGATGATGCAAGCTCCTATCATTGAAGGAACTTCTCCTTTCTCCCATGAAATCCTCAATAAAATGTACTAAAGACTAGACTTTGCAAAAAGAGCTAAAACCTTGGAACTTTTCATGACTAAACAGACCCCACTGCCTAGAAAAAATCCTCCTTATTCCTCCTCTGCCTTCCCTGATAGAACCAGACATATAGTCACTGTGATTTCATATCTGCTAGGCTATTATTCAGATCAGTGGCTTGATAAAGCTATAATAGGTTTCCTAACCATATTGTCAGCATAATCAAAGCCTTCTATCCTATTTAATTTCAGTCAATTCTTGGAAGATCATCCATGAGAAATTTGTAAATTTCATCATAAAGAAAGTGTCTCAGTACTCTTCAGTATTAGTATACATGTTTTTTTAATTTCAGGCAGACAGATTTCAGTTTACAATGAGAAAGTTAAATGAAGAAGGTGAACCCCAATCTGTCATTTTATGGAAAACCTTAGTTTTGAAGGATCAAAAGGACTTCACCTACAAGAAATTTATAGTAATGTTTGTTCATCCAGAAATGAGCCTCCTCAGTGGAACTGCATAACCCATAATCAGTGAAGAAATTAAAAGGATTATGCAGTTGACAGACCAAGCAAGAACAGGAGATTGGTACTTATATGAAAATTGCACAGAATTAAGGGTATATGGATGTGAGTTGGCCCCTTACAAGCTGCCAAAGTCCCTCCCCATGAGGATACTTTCACTTGAATATATTAGGTAGATTATCAACACAGATAAAGTACATTTTGTGGTAGCAAAGAAGAAGTCACAATTTAGGATCAAATCCCAAATTTCTCCTTTCATTTGCAATAGTGGGGCAGCAAGAGAGGAGGTAGACAAGAAATTGAAGGAAATGAAGTTCACTCATAGTTTCACATGGTCCTATGACCCATGGGGCATTATCTCCAAGAAAAGGGTGGAGAACAAATCAACACCCTATATTCACACTCAAAGTCCTGAAACAGAGAAATTTATGAACCAGATTGAGTGGATTCCTGACACCCTGCAAGAAGTTGAGGAACAAATACTTTCTTCAAGTGCGCAGACTCCTAGGAAACAAGAAAGACATATTATAGAGGACAAAAATACAAGGGTAAGGAACATGAACAAGAAACAATAGGGAAAAGGTCGAGAGAAGATCAGTCACCAGGGACTGATACTTCTATGGAAGAGTTCATATTGAAATTTAGGAAAAGGGAAAGCACACATGGACATAGGCAAGGAATCACCACAACAAACAATCATTAATATTAGTGATATTCCTCAATCATCCCTAGCAGGAGGTCAATCTCTTCCTACCACTATGATCTCAGAAAGGCAACAGACTCTCCAAGTTTCCACATCTACTAATGTAACTGGAGAAAAAGAGGAGATCAATTTTGATACTTTCAATGAGATAAAAATCAGGAATTAAATGTTAAAGAAGAGTACTTATGCTCATTTCTGAAAGCAAATTTCTTCTTCTCAAGGCAGACTCCTCTCGGTTCTTAATTCAGAAAAAGGAAAGATGCATATGGCATTCTTGGAAGAACAAACAGTAGAACCTAAAACTCCAGCTAATTACAAATAGACCTCTTTTGAGTTTGATGCCAAAAATGTTCATCCTATTGATTAGCTAGTAATGCACAAGAAAACAGGTGAAATTATCTCCTCTACTCTAACTAGTACATGTATGAGTTTGTTTAAAATGCAGGTGGCCTTATCAAATGCTCAATATTAGTTGAAGATGGAAAATGTTTCATCTCAATCAAAAGACAACATAATTAATTATTTGGAAGACTTAGTCGTGAAAATTGGATATGATCCCTCAGATGTGAAAGTAGTAGAAGAGATAATTAAGAAGAAGGCGATTGATATAGAATCCTTAAAGAAGTGACTCAAAATTCATGAAACGCATGATCCCTTGACCAAATAGATAGAAGAAACAGAGAGTCAGAAGGTCGAAATGATGAAATTAATAATGGAGTAGTCTCTCCAAATAAAAAAAATGGAAGCAGAAATGGAGAAGATGGTACAAGAAAAGGAAAAGGAAGCATTGTTGGCCAACACCACTATGGAGGCTCTCCCTCTTATAACTATTCCTACAACCACTCCAACAACTACTGTTATAGGGATAGGAAGTAGTCGAGAATAGCTAGTCAAGTCCATGGAGAGCATGAATCTTCAGACATAGGAGATTAAGAGACTATAAACCCAATTCAATGATCTATAGGACCAAATCAAAAGAGTTGAAAGTTCACATTCAGTGGAGACATAGAGGGCACAGACCTTAATCAAAAAGTTGCAAAAATTTGAAAAGGAATCATCCATTGCTAACACTCTAGGAAGGGTGAAAGAGATCATCTGGAACAGCATCATCAATGGCATGAATGAGATCTCGCCCAACATCCAAATTATATTTGAACATAATGAGTTATTTGAAAAAGCTAAGGAATTTATTTCATCCACTAACCTAGAGTTGGGAGACATGCTAGCAACTACCAACAAAATCATTAAATTTCTCAATTCAGAGAATAGGTATGAGCTAGAAGAGTTGGGAGTAGCAGATAGGAGAAAAACTATTCTAAAGGTGAAAAAGGTATTGACTAAGAAGAACCTGAATTTATAGCTAGAAGAAAAATGCCAGAACTTGGAGCTAACAGTGAATAGGTTTTTCAATAGAATTGAACCTTTAACATAGAAAGGTATCCCTTATCTATTTGTTATTAATGACAAACTCATGGTCAGAGAAGATTATGTTAAGAGGCTCAAAGACATAGCCAAGGATTTTGTCAATCTATCCAATATCAGAGGTAGCTTAACAGGAAAAGCATTGCTGGAGGCTATCAATAATCCAAGTCTATGAAGGTTCCATCAGT